>PVIA01003568.1:0-164517 GCA_004024845.1 Tonatia bakeri | reverse complement strand
AAAAAAATTTTAGTTGGGGAGCACTGAAATGTGCAATTTTCCAAATTTTTAAAAAAACTTCACTGATGGGCTCAATAGTAGGGTGGAGATAACAATAAAAATCCCTTGAACTTGAAGATAGAACAAAGTAAACCACCAATCTGACCAACAGAGAGAAAATAGACTAAAAGAGGAAGAAAGACAGAAATAAAAAGAACAGAGCCTCAGGTATCAGTGAGACTCTAACAAAAGATCAGATATGTGCCTTTCTATTTTTCATCTTTTGAAATGTTCATATGGTATTTCTTCTATTTGCATTGTTGTTAATATGGTGAATTACATTGATTTTTCTTTTTTTTTTTTAAATCATCACCCCAAAACACATTTATTGATTTTAGAGAGAGAGGAAGGGAGTGAGAGAAAGAGAGAAACATTGATTGGTTGCCTCCCATAAACACCTGACCAGGGACTGAATCTGCAACATAGGTACATGCTGGGACTGGAAATCAAACCTGCAACCTTCAGTGTACCAGATGACACTACAACAAGGCTACATTGATTTTTCTCTCTCTCTCTCTCTTTTTTTTTTTGGTCCTCACCCAAGGACATTTTTTAAATTCCTTTTAGAGAGAGGGGAAGGGATAAGGAGATCTATCGACTGGTGAGAGAATCATTGATTGGTCACCTCCCCTAGGCGCCCAGAGCAGGGATAGATGCCTGGACTTGGGATTGCACAAATGCTCCAGACTGGGGCCCAAACCTGCCACCTAAGTATGTGCTCTGATTTGTGATCACACCCGCAAGCTTCCGGTTATGGGATGACATTTCCATCAAATGAGCCACACTGGTCAGGGCTGATTTGTCTTTTGAGTGCTAGGCCAATTTTGCATATCTTAGTTATAACATGCTATCCTTTTTGTTTGTTGTGGGGTTCTATTTGCTAATATTTTATTAAAGGATTAAAGATTTTGGTATCTGTTTATGGAGATATTGAAGGAAAAGATATATCATGTAAAAATATTTAAGTAACAATAATCAGAGAAAATAGATTCCTGTGAAAAGAAAAAGATTCTAAGACTGAGCAGAAGGTAGCATTCAATTCCAATTCTATGACGTTTCTAGGGGCACCCCAAGAAATAAGTCACAGAAAAGAGTAAGGTAAAATGATTAAGACAGGGTCTTACTTTCCTAGTTTCCTTCCTTCCTCCCTTCCTTCCCTCCTTCCTTCCTTCCTTCCTTCCTTCCTTCCTTCCTTCCTTCCTTCCTTCCTTCCTTCCTTCCTTCCTTCCTCTCTTTTAAAGATTTTGTTTATTTTTAGAGAGAGGGTAAGGGAGGGAGAGAAGCACTGATATGGGAAAGAAACATTGATCTGTTGCCTCTTGCACAACCCCAGCCAGGAATCTGGTTCAAAACCCAAGCATGTGCCCGAACTAGCAGTTGAACCAGTGACCTTTTGGTTTGTGAGACTTCAGTCAACCAACTGAACCACGCCAGTCAGGGCTTACTTTCCTAGTTTCCTGACACTAGGTGTATAGATGTTGAATTTTATTCAATGTCTTCTAGCATATACTGCTTTTAAAAAGACTAATATACTTATTAATACAGTTAAATGATAAATGGAGACATATTAAAACTTTTAGGAGTTTATTTGAACAAAAATTGATTCATATTGGGCAGGGCCAAACAAGAAGTGGTTAGGAGCAGGAGTAAGACTTTTCTGTAGAGAACATGGGGAAGAAATAAATGAAATTATTGATTGGCAATAGCTTAAGTCTGAGTTGGCTGTTTGTGATTTGTTGTCCTTAAGTTTCAATTTTGCAACCTTGAAGCATTTAAAAGCGTAGGTTTTCATTTGCTTATGTGGGCTGTCATGGCGTTAGAACTGTCGGAGTCTAATGGACTCCTTGCTTCACTAAGTTAACAATATAACATTATAATAGCAAATATCCTAATGCTGAATGAACCTATAGTTATAATATAAACACTAAAATAAAAGAGAGCAAAATACTTATCAGGCAATCATCTAAACAAAAAATATGTATATAAAGTAAGAATGATAATATTAATATTGTACAAAGTAGAGACCAAGGCAAAAAGCACTAAGTGAGATCAAACGGGTATTTTATTTTACATTATGTTTTGCTTATTCCTTATCTTTTAAATACAAAAATAATATATAGACGGGACTTGGAAGTAATAAATAAGAAAGATTACATGGAGTCCAAAATAATAAAATTAACAAAATTACCTTAATAGCTGCATATCAAATGTTATCCTTTTCACATGGAGAATATACTTTTTTTTTCCAATATCAAGAGAATTTATTAGGCAACAAAGAAAATATTGGTAAAATTTAAGAGCAAAAATTATATACAGCACAATCTCCAAGCACAATGCTTTAACACAAAAAGTTAGAGCAAAATTCTAAATGTTAAATAACCAAAATACTTAGTATTTTAAACTAGAAATGTATTTAAACATGAAGATGTACTACTTGTATATGTAGGAAAAAAAAATCCAGATTCTAGAATCAGTTTCCTTGAAGTGTTTTTTTTTTTTAATAGATAGACCTATATCCTCCCACAAAAATTACTAATTGGAACTCAGTTTTAGAATGATACATGAAAAACATTAATTTTACTCCATGAGGAAATGCATATGAAATTACTAAATAATAAAGATAAAAGTTTAATGAGCATGCTACTCTAGGGAGAATGTGGTATTTTCCTAGAATGGATTTTTTTCCCTGATCTTTACTATTGTGACCACTGAAATTAATGAGAAGAAAAAAAGAAATAAAATAGGAAGCACTTTGCTTATGCACATATACCAGATAATTTATAAACTATAAAGAACTAGTAATGGGAGAATGGATGAACAGAAAAACCTGTCAAAATGTGGCTGAACTAAGTTCTATTGTTCCAACACAAAGATATTATTATAATGCCATATTCTGGAGTAAAAAAATATCAGGAGAGGAGAGTTGAAGATGGTGGCAGAGTAGGTGGAAGCTGAGCCCGCTTGCTCTTGCCCCCAACTCAGATTTTCAGTTTATCTACTGACAATTAACCTGAACAATCAATGGAATCTTAGCTGATAGGAAGTTTTGAAGCCAAGGTGTTCAGAGGATGCTTTGTGTCACCCAGTAAGGAGATTTCATAAGTTAAGGGGAAGTACACTGTGCATGGTATCTACGGCAGTGAGGGACCAAACAGAAGTCACAGCTTTGGAGTTACCTCTGATCTAGAAGCAAGGGGCCCCAACCCTAATCGGGAGGGACGGGGGAGGATATACAGAGTCTGGGAGACACAGGCTACACACACAGCGAGCAGCACATCCACAATGGTGGCATCAACCTGGGAGTCCCAGATAGGGACTCAATTTCCTAAAATGAGTAGGTTGCCACACCTGGGATTGTCAGAGGACCCTGCAGACTGTAGCTAGGCATGATCCTGAGACACAATTTTGCTTTTGGGGGAGTTGGTATGAACAGAGAACCAAACAGTCACTCACTGCTGCAATATGGGCATCTCGTGGAGACTTCTAAAAGAAGAGCTGAAACATGGCAGGGGGCAAGGACCACACATGCAGCTGCCCTGACAGTAAAGGGACCAGATCAAAAGTGCAGTCACAAAGGGAAATCTAGCAGAACAGGAAAAGTGCTTCTCTTGGACCGATTCCGAAACTCTCTCAGCCATGCCAATACACACTGGAGCTAGTTCTTTCCCACTTAGACCAGCTGGGCGAAGAGATCAGAGACTGGCTCAACACATAGGGTAGGCCGGAACAGAGATCTTGGTGAGCAGATTGAGGAAGAAAACAGGTTTCCTCAGTCTCAAGTCTGTGAGAGGCGCCCTACCCCACTGCACAAGCTGATCAGCTGCTGCCAATGCCGCTATGGAGAGGTACCTTTCAGAATGAGAAAATTGCTTTTTGACCCATTCTAAACTTTTCTCAGCCTCATCAGGCCATACTAGATCTCTGAGTCTGTTCCCACCAGGTCCACCTATGCAGAGAGATTGGAAAGTTGCACAGTGAGGGGTTTGCTGGGCCCCACCCACCTCGGGCAGTGAGCCAGCCAGGAGCTGCACAGAGCACAGAGGTCTGAACAGTGTCTCATGCAGAGGCAGTGGGATATGACTTAGATGGACAAGAGTTGAGCGTGTGGGATTCTTTGCAGTCAGGCAGACCCCAATCTCCAAGAGCACAAACTGCTATGAAGGGAAAGAAATGCCCATTCCCTTCTTGCAAAATTTGCAGACACCACATCTAGTGAGGAAACTCTTCAGAACAGTCCTGCCCCACTCCAGATCCCCCTGCTGGGTGCATTTCCACAGAGGAATGTGGGGAGACTCTGCCCACAGCCCCCCTCCCCCCCACCCCGGCCACCACAGATGAGAAATAAGTCTGCCAAGACATGATCTGCCTGGGGAGGAAAGGTGGCTGATCTCTCAAAGGAGAAAGGCCAAGAGCCATTTCCTCAATGGGCTTTTATTGGGTTCATTTTGTACAGGAATATAGGTAAAGCTTATTAATCATTGTCAGGTAGTAAGGATCAAACAATAGATAACAAAGAACTCTAAGGGCCTATTTTGAGTCATGGTCAGATAGCTAAAGAGCTATAAAATTTTGAAGAACAAACTCATTTCTTGCTTGGACCCTTATCATTTAATTGAGAGCATTCTAAACAAAGCAGGTTTCACAGGATTTTACATATTCTTTCTTAGGCCTGATCACCTGGGGAACCCGCCCTTTCCAGCACAGGGCTATACCACCCTCTGTCATTGTTTCAGGCTTAAGTCAGGCAGGGGTAGTAAGGCAGCCAAGAGATTAGGAGACTTCTCGCAGACAGAATGAGGACTCAGGCTTTGTCAAAGCTGAGGGGCAAGGGCCCATCACCCCCTTTTGCTGTAGCCCCCCAAGTCCTTCCTTGGGGGCCTCCCACATAATCGTGCCTGTCTTAGGTCGTTCCCCCTTTGAGGAATCTTACCCATCATTAGCTAACTGACCAAGCACTGAGGGTCAGTTATGGATGATGTAAAAGAGCAGAAGCGGAGCTTGGCTTTGTCTCTTTAGTGGCTTACGATCCGAAGGTCGCCCGCTCAGCCTTAGCCTTTGGGGAGTTAGCTGTAACTAGGCAGGGTGGTTCCTAACAGAGGAAAATAAAAGAAACTCCAAAAGGGGCCTTTCTGAAGTCTTCTCAGCCCAACATGCCAAGCTGGTTCCCCTGGTCCTATTCCACTGAAACCAGCTGGGCAGAGAGAGCGGTAATTGGCACAACAAGGGATATTCAGGGCCCCACCCGGCCTTGGCTCTTATACCAATTTGCCATCAACACTAAAACGGAAAGAGCTGACCCTTTTACACAGATTGGCTCCTCACATGAAATATAACACCTAACTCATCAGAAACTATACATATCTGGAAATAATCTGAGACAGACCAAGGTGTGTGGGGCCATGGCAGGGGAACAAATTCAACATCTTTCCTAAGTCTGAATAGCACCTGCCAGGGGAGACCCAGGGGTCTCATCCTCCCAATTGTACCAGAAGGTCTCTCAGAAACAGACAGGTCAGTGGCAAAGCTGAGACTAAGGGCAGGACCATAGAGAGAGGCAGGTAGAGGTAGTAACTGCAGTGCTTTCATACATTATATGACTTACTCCGGGCCTTGTGCTGATAAAAAGCAGGCAGTGCAGAGAAGCAAAGTCCATCCCAGACACAGCCAAGCCTGAAGGAGACAGCCATGGACTGTGGATTGCTGTAGCCTTGAACAGGCTGCCCAGAGCTAGACAGGGACAGCATCCAGAGGGAGAAACTAGCAGGCAACCACTAAACTCTGCTGAGACGAAGTCCACCTTGTTCTTTTTCATTATTTGTGTTATTTTGTCTTTCACATAGCTTTTTAATGTTTTACTTTTTTTTCAATTTTATTCCTGTTTTTTTACTATTTTTCATTTCAAATCTCATATATTACTCTTCTATTTTCTTACTACATTTTGCCTTCTTCCTTCCCCTTCTCATTGTCATTTTAAATTTTGTTCTTTCCCTTTTTTCACTGTGTTTCTATTCCTTACTCATATTATTTCTCCTCCCTCTATCTTCTCAAAATCATTTTACTTCCCTTCAGTCATCTCATATTCTTTTTTCTTTCTTATAATATTCCTATTCTCTTTCTGCCATTATTAATTTTGGCTCATTTGTTGTTGATGTTGCCATTGTTATTTCTCTTCGGTTCCTATTTTTTCACTATCTAAAAATTTTTTATTTCATATTTTGCTTTCCCTTTTTCTTATTCCATTTTGCCTTCTCCTTTCCCTTTATTATTTACATTTCAAATTTTATTTTTCCCTTTCTTTGCTTGTTTCTATTCCCTACTCTTATTATTTCTCCTCCCCCTACCCTCTCAAAATCATTTTTCTTTTCTTTGGTCACCTCATACTCTTTTTTATAATATTATTATTATCTCTCTACCTTTATTAACTTCAATTATTTATCATTGATATTGCTGTTCTTGTTAGGGGAACTTTTCTGTGTTGCTTTGTTTTGTTCTGTCAGCACCTGTACTACAGCATACAAGGTGTGGTGTGGGTTGAGACTCTCAGTCAGCTAGTCAAAGGGGAGAACCAACCAATGAATGGTTTGACATCAATCAAAACCCAGGAAGACAGAAAATTCAATTAAAAAATGGGCAAAAACCCTGAACAGACACTTCTCCCAGGAGGGCATACAGATGGCCTCTAGACATATGAAAAAAATGCTCAACATCTCTAGCCATCCGAGCTGCAAATTAAAACCACAGTGAGATATCACTTCACACCCGCCAAAGTGGCTATCATTATTAAATCAACAAACAACGAGTGCTGGAGAGGATGTGGAGAAAAGGGAACCTTAGCGCATGGTCAGTGGGAGTGCAGACTGGTGCAGCCACTGTGGAAAACAGTATGGAGATATCTCAAAAAATTAAAAATGGAACTACCTTTTGACCCAGTGATTCCAGTGCTCAAAATATACCCTAAGAATCCTGAAATACCAGTTGAAAAGAACTTATGCACCCCTATATTAATAGCAGAATTATTTACTATAGCCAAGAGCTGGAAACAGCCAAAGTGCCCATCAGTAGATGAGTGAATCAAAAACATGTGGTACATTTACACAATGGAATACTACACAGCAGAAAAAAGAAGGAATTCTTACCTTTTGTGACAACATAGATGGATTGTGCTAAGTGAAATAAGCCAGTTAAACTACCATATGATCTCACTTATAAGAGGAATCTAATGAGTAAAATAAACTAGTGAGCAAAATAGAACCAGAGGCATAGAATCATAGAACAGACTGATAGCAGTAAGAAGGGAGGAAGGAGGTGGGGGTTGTTTGAAAGAGGGTGCAGGGATTAGTCAAAGGACATATGTGAAGGACTCATGGTCACAGACAACGATGTGGGGATTGACTATGAAAATGGGGGGTAGGATGGGGAAGGGGGATGAAGGGGCAAAAATTGTGACAATTGTAACAACATAAACAATAAAAAATTAGCAGAGTTTTTTATTTTTAGTAGATACCTCTTGTCTACTGCTTGTGACACCAATTGGAGTTTCATCCTCCCCTTCAAATGGTGCAGGACTGTTGGACAGTCGATCAGTTGAGGATTTGATCTTCATGACAAAATAGGAGTCATCTTTGCTTGGAGTCAGCTTTCGTTAGTTGGATGTCTCTTAATCTTAAACTGCACCACAAACACCCTGCCCTGAGGACTTCATATTAATATAATTGTTGTTTTAGTCTGTACTCATTTCTTGGAATTATCATCTGTCAGGGGTCACAGACTAATGAAATGAGATAGTGAGATGAGTCTTGATTTTTCTTCCTTGATTTTGTGAATTCTCGTTTTTCCCATGACCAGTATAGCTACCATTTATCCCACCTTATAGGATATCCTTTGTTTTTGTGTTTCAAGAATTGGTTAGAGATATTTAACAACTCTTCTAATTCATTAATTTGTTTTGTTTCTATTTTTTCTTTTTATTTTCTTTAGAATATTATAAATTCTTCTACACATTTTTAAATTTATTTGCTTATTAATTTGATAAGAAATAAAGACATTAGAGGTCATGAATTTTTATTTTGGTATTACCTTAACTTTCCCTCATGTGTTTTGATTGGTATTACTATTCTATAATGATAATGTTATAATATTTATTATTATATTATTTTATTCTTTTCTACTAATCACCATAAAATTTTCAAGTTGCTGAGATTTGTTTTGCCCCCTTACTTTTATTGTTGATTTTCTCTTTTACTACATTTTTAATTGCATTGCTGTCAGGGAAAGTAGATTCTACTATCTTTTGGGGGATATTTTCGAGGTGTTTTTGTGGTAAAATATGTACAGTAAATAGTAATAATTATTTATTAATGTTTGCAAAGAAGGTGTGTTCAGGATATAGATTTCAAGTGATACCTAAGTTTATAAACTGTTGTAAGTTTTCTGTGTCTGATTTTTTTATATTACAAAGTGATACATGCTTGCTATATTAAGTATGACAATGCAAACAATAAAAATGCATAAATGCAAAGTCAATCATATCATTACACCCTCTCCCCAAACTGTTGTTAAGAGCAAAGAGAAGGCCCTTCTATCTTTTAAAATTTTTTATGGTATTTTTCCATTGTCATTTGTTCCCCATATACTCCCTCCCTCCTGCAATCACCACACTGTCATCCATGTCCACGACCTTTTTCCTTTTTGCTTCATCCCTCCATCCCCAACACCTCCACCCCAGAGCTCTCTATCTATGAGTCTGTCGCTATTGCACTTGTTAGGTCGGTTTGTTCATTAGATTCCACATATGAGTGAAATCATATGGTATTTGTCTTTCTCTGACTGGCTTACTTCACAGCATAATGTTCTCCAGATCTATCCGTGATGTTGCAAAGGGTAAAATTTTCTTCTGTTTCATAGCTGAGTAGAATTCCATTGTGTAAATGTCCCATAGTTGTTTCATTCATTCACCTACTGATGGACTCTTGGGCTGCTTCCATATCTGGGTGATTGTAAATAATGCTGCAATGCTTTTATTCTTTTGAATTAGTATTTTGGGTTTCTTCAGATAAATTCCAAGAAGTGGAATCCCTGGGTCACAAGGCAGTTCCATTTTTAAGTTTTTGATGTATCTCCACACTGCTTTACACAATGGCTGCACCAATCTGCATTCCCACCAAAGTGCAAAAGGTTTCCCTTTCTCAACATCCTCATCAGCATTTCTTCCTCTTCCTTCCTAACTTCCCTCCTTCCCTCCTTCCTTCCTTCCTTTCTTCTTTCTTTCTTCCTTTCATTTTAAGTATTTTTTATTGTTTATGCTATTACAGTTTTCCCAATTTTCCCCCCTTTATCCCCATACACCCTGCCTCTGCAACCCTCCAGCATTCCCCTCCCTCTTAGTTCATGTCCATGGGTTGTACATATAAGTTCTTTGAGTTCTTTGAAGTCTCTGTTTCCTACACCATTTTTTACCTCACCAGGTCTATTTTATGCCTACTAATTATGCTTCTTCTTCCCTGTACCTTTTCCCCTCTATTCCTCCCTTCCCACTCCCCACTGAAACCCTTCCATGTGATGTCCATTTCTCTGATTCTGTTCCTGTTCAGAGAACAGGTGGTGGTTTGCTTAGTTTTTGTTCTCATTGTTTTTTTTTAGGTTCATTTGTTGATAGTTGTGAGTTTGTTGTCATTCTACTGTTTGCATTTTTTTATCTTATTTTTCTTAGATAAGTCCCTTTAACATTTCATGTAATAAGGGCTTGCTGCTGGTGAACTCCATTAACTTGACCTTATCTGGGAAGCAATTTATCTGCCCTTGCATGTAAATGAGAGCTTTGCTAAATAGAGTAATCTCCGATGTAGGTCCTTGCCTTTCATGACTTCAAATACTTCTTTCCAGCTCCTTCTTGCCTGCAAGGTTTCTTTTGGGAAATCAGCTGATAGTCTTATGGGAACCCCTTTGTAGGGAACTGTCTCCTTTTTTCTACCTGCTTTTAAGATTCTCTCCTTATCTTTCATCTTGGGTAATGTGATTATGACATGCCTTGGAGTGTACTTCCTTGGGTCCAACTTCTTTGGAACTCTTTGGGCTTCCTGGACTTCCTGGAAGTCTATTTCCTTTGCCAGATTAGGGAAGTTTTCCTTCATTATTTGTTCAAATAACTTTTCGATTTCTTGCTGTTGTTCTTCTCCTTCTGGCACCCTTATAATTCAGATATTGGAATGTTTCAAGTTGTCCTAGAGGTTTGTAAGACCCTTCACTTTTTTGGATTCTTGTTTCTTCATTCTGTTCCAGTTGGATGTTTGTTTCTTCCTTTTTTTTCAAATCACTGCTTTGAGTTCTGGTTTCCTTCATGTCACTGTTGGTTTCCTGAATATTTTGCTTTATTTTATTCTGGGTATCTTTCATTTTTTGACCAAGTTCAGTCAGATCTGTGAGCATTTTGATTACCAGGGCTTTAAATTCTCCATCAGATAGGTTGGTTACCTCCTCCTGGCTTAGTTCTCTTTCTGAGGTTTTGCTCTGTTCTTTCATTTGGGCCATATTTCTTTGTCTTGGCACCCTCGATAAGTTGTAAGGGGGCAGGGCCTTAGGTATTCACCCAGGCAGGGCAACCCTCTTTGCTGCACTGTGAAGCTGTCTGTGGGGGAGAGGCCAGAGAGGAAGTAATGCAGCTCCCCTACTTTTCTCTAGTGCACTTTCCAGCGGACTCTCGTGTGAGACTGGAAGTTTTTCCCACTGTGGCAACCACTGAGTCCACCGGCAACTTTCAGTCTCAGTTTCCCCTTCAGTCATCCCCACCTGCACAACCTGCTGCCTCACCGCACCCAACCCTGCCCCCAAGGTCTGCTGCTCCACCATGGTTTTTCTCAGCTGGCTGGCCCGTACGGTCGGCCGCCTTTCTGGTCTGGTTGTTCTGATTGATTTTTTTCTTTAATTTCTTGGTTGTCGAAGTTCCATGTAGTTTGATTTTCTGGCACTTCTGGTTATTTATTGATTTTAGATTGGTCATTATCCTCCATTGTTTGTGTGAGGAAGTGAAGGGTTTCTACCTACACCTCTATCATGGCCAGAACTTGTTTCTTGATTTATTGATGACAGCCATTCTGACAGGTGTGAGATAGTATCTCACTGTGGCTTAAATTTGCATTTCTCTGATGATAAGTGATGTTGAGCATCATTTCATATGTCTTTTGGCAATCTGTATTTATTCCTTAGAAAAGTGTCTATTCAGGCACTTTGCTCAATTTGTAATTGGGTTGTTTATTTTTTTGGTGTTGAGTTTTGTAAATTCTTCATAAATTTTGGATATTAACCCCTTATCAGATATACCAGCAAATGTGTTCTCCAATTCTGTGGGTTGTCTTTTTATTTTGTTGATGATTTCCTTTGCTGCGCAAAAAAATTTTTAGTTTGATGCAGTCCCATTTGTTTATTTTTTCTTCTATTTACCTTGCCTGGGGAGATATATCCAATGAAAAATTGCTATGAGCAATGTCTGAGATATTGCTACCTATGTTTTATTCTAGGATTTTTGTGGTTTTGGGTCTAACATCTAAGTATTTGATCCATTTTGAATATATTCTTGTGTGTGGCATAAGAAGGTGGTCTGGTTTCATTTTTCTGCACATATTTGTCCAATTTTCCCAACACTATTTATTGAATAAACTATCTTTAGCCTGTTGTATGTGCTTGTTTCATCTGCTAAATATTAATTGACTATAAAGGTGTGGGTTTATTTATGGGCTCTCTACTTGGTTCCATTGATCTATGTGTCTGTTTCTATGTCAGTACCATGCTGTTTTGATTACGATGGTTGTATAGTATAGTTTGATATTACTTAGTTGATGCTTCTAACTTTGTTCTTCTTTCTCAGGATAGCTGTTGATACATAGGGCCTTTTGTGGTTCCATATAAATTTTTGAAATATTTGTTGTAGTTCTGTGAAACATATCATTGGAATCTTGGTAAGAATTGTGTTGAATTTATAGATTGCTTTGGGTAATATGGACATTTTTTCTTCTCCAGATGAGGGAAGTTTTTGGTCATTATTTCTTCAGATATGTTCTCTATCCCTTGCTCACTCTCTTCTCCTTTTGGTATTCCCATGATGCAGATGTTGTTACACTTCATGTTGTCCAAAGTGTTTCTTAAACTTTCCTCATTTTTTTAAAATTCTTTTTTCTTTTTGCTACTTTGTGTGGGTGTTTGTTTCTACTTTATCTTCCAAATCACTGATTCACTCCTCTCCTTCATCTAACCTACTATTTATTCCTTCCAGTGTATTATGTATTTCAGATATTTCTGACTGGTGCTTTTTTATGGTTTCATGCTATTGAGTATCCTTATAATCATTACTCTAAACTTTCTATCTGATAAATTGCTTGCATCCATTTCATCTAGTTCTTCTTCTGGAGAATTCTTGTTCTTTCATTTGGGGTCTGTTTCTTTGTCCTCCCACTTTGCCTGCTTCTTGGTGTTTTCCACCTTAGCTGTTAAACTAACCAGCTGTTTCAGCTGATCGGTTATTAATTTAATCAAGCTGTGATCAGCAGCCTGGCTTAAGAACCACAGGGTGGGAAAGAGTAATTCCTGCAGGTGGGGCTATTGCTTCCCCTCAGGCTGATGCCACTTGAAGAGGAGTGCTTTGCCTGTAAAACCTGGCTTCTGCAATATGGAGAATGACTCAGCATTGGGATCCTGGCAGCTGTCCTTTCAGTTCTCTCCCCAGAGCCACGAACCCTAGATTCTCCTCAAGCATCTCTAGTTCACTCTGTCTTCCCTCTGCCAGAGCCCAGGGTAAGTGGCTGCAAACAAAATTTTGTGAGTTGGCCTTTAAAAGACTTTCTGAGTCTCCAGCCAGCTCTCCCTGACAGACAGAAACTCTACTGCTTTTCACAGCTGGATGTTATCTCGGTTCCTATCTGGCTCTGGTGCTATAGGCTGAGGAGCCCAGCTTGGAGTTTAGACCCCACCCTTCTCAGGGGAACTCCCCCGCCACTGAAATATCCCCCTAGAACTTCAGCTGCTACCTGTGGGATCCCAGCCAGCCCTCTCGTGCTTTCTCTGCATTCCCTACCAGTCTTGTTGTGGTGAAGTTGTTTCTTCTGTCTGCCCTTAGTTATAGGGCTTCTCTTCAGCTAGTGTTCAGTTGGTTATTCAGGATGATTTCTCTACAGTTTAGTTGTAATGCCAGATTGGTCCTGGAAGGAGGTTAGTGTAGCTTCCACTTACTCCTCCACTGTCTTGGATCCCCTAAAGAGACCTTAAGAATACATCTTGATCTTGATCTTGGTGGAACTCATTACTCTTTTCTTGATGTGTGATTTTAACCTGAAGATTTAGTTCTTTTCCTTCAGGAGAATCTCCTTTTACTAACTTTCTGAATAATTTGTGTTTCTTTTTTTGTTGCTGTTCTCTTTCCTAGTAACATCTATTATGTGTGTGTTGAATTTTCCTTATTTGTTTTCACATCTATAACTCAGATGTTAGCTAAAGCCTCTTGGCCCTTTGAAGATCTAAGTGCCATATTTTTCAGATTATAAGATGCACCCCCCTACCCAAATTTGGAAAGAGGGGGTGTGTGTCTTACAGTCCGATTGTAGCTTACCTGGCTCACTGGCGGGAGGGGGGAGGGGGGAGGGCGGTGGTGGAGCAGGGTCACAGGATGTTAAATATTTTACCACATTTTTTGCTTCAAAATTTTTTTCCTATTTTCCTCCTCTAAAACCTAGGTGTGTCTTATGGTCCAGTCTGTCTTATAGTCCTAAAAATACAGTAAGCGGTTTAGTCCCCAGACAATTTCAGGATCTGTAAATGACCAAAGACTTTACAACATCAACTAAATCCTGTGTCTTTGTTTCTCTCCATATGCTCATAGATATAAAACTATAAACACACAAAATGACATGCTTTTTTTTAAAAATGTATTTTCCCAAGAAATCAACTTATGTCAATATTAGGTGATTTTTAGTTTAATTTACTTAAGATTTGAGAAGACATAAGAAGGGGTTGTATAACAGGGCTGTAGCCTGCCGCCTCTCTCACCCTTTCTTTATTCCTCCTGCCACTTCTCCTCATCCCCTCCAGCATAGATGGCTGCCTAGTTCCAAATCTGCCCTCCATGTAGTGCAGGGTAACTCTCCTCTTTCTTTAAAACCTTCTTAATTAACAACTTACCAAATATGGAGCTGGAAGTGTGGTGGGGGTGGGGATATTAGAACTCATTTTCTACTCTTATAATCTGCTCAAACAAAGATTTTAGTGACAGGTGCATTCAAGTGTTTAAATGATGTCATCAAGATTATGTTTCCAATCTTCCTCTCAGGTGTTTTTCTTTTTCTCTCTTTCTTTCTTTGGCCTAATTCTCTTCTGATATAAATATGCTCATTGTTTTGTGGCAGGAAGTATGGTTGTTGGTAGCTCCAATGCTATATATAACTGTATAATTTATAGTACAAAAATGAGACACTATCTCTCTTTCCCAGTAGTCCATATATCAACTCTCTTGTAAAAAATATGATTGGATTTCCTTGAATTGATTCTCAGTTGCATTGTGTAAACATGGCTAGGGTATCATGATTGGATGGGGTGGTTAGTGTACCCATCCCCATGGTAATCCTTGGTGATCTGTGAAGACCAATTCCAGTGTAAAGAGGAGTGTTGTGGTGAGAAGACAAAAGTAACAGATGTCTACCATACCTCACATTCTCTGGTGTCTTAGCTGTGTTCCCTTTCCCTCCTATAGAGGCAGGATAGTAAGAAGCTAGGAAAACTCCTTGGCAAGTAGGATTGGAAAAGAGACAGATGGCTGAACAAACTGGCCAACCAATTTACAGCCAGATACAGAAGGTCACCAAGGTGGAAAGCCATGGGTGACCAAATCTTGCCCCCAGGGTGGCCTTTCCTCCCCTGGCATAGCACTGGTCATGCAGTTTAGATCTCCTGACCTTCCTCCCTAGAGATAACATCTAGGCCTCAGGTATATTTCAGCTCCAGGCTCAGAAAAGCAGCAAAATCAGGTGGGTGATGCTAGGACTAGCTGAGTGGCACTGACCAGTCAGTGAAGTTCACAACCCTGAAAAGAATACACCTGGAAAAGCTGATGAATATTCTATGGATATCCTTCCACAAGATCTCCCCTAAACTCCCAGCCTTTAAAACCCTCAAGACATATGACCCAGCTCACACTCTTCCTTCTGGAAGCACAACTGCCTACCCCTTCTCTCTCTTCTTCCGCGAGCGTGCGTCTCCTAACTCTAAGGGTCCCCATGAGACTTGCAAACAGGGAGCAATAGGAAGACAGCTCATCCCAGGCTAATCCCTTCAACCTGTCTCCAAGGCCCCCTTTTCTTTGACTCTCCAGTGAGCTGACAGCAGCTCCACCTTGGCTCATTTCTTTCCCATAACATTTCTAGAGAGCCAGAGCAGGCCCACCTAGTCTCTCTCCTGTTTCTTCTATCCTAGGCCCTTCCTTTGTTTTATTGTCCCCAGCTTTAATAAACATACTCTCAAAATCACCTGGACTCCTATTGTGAAATCTTTCCTGCACAAAGTCAAGAACCCACACACTATAGGCTGGCCTGAGGCAGACCAGCTGTAGACCCAGTCCTTGCCCAATAATACCATGACTCATCCTGTCTTTAGTTAAGAGTTATTTCCAGGACCTTTCAGAAACTTTTTACCAAAATATTGTTTGTAGGGGGGGATAAAACAGAAAAATTAAGTAAATTTGAGAATCTAATTTGCTTTATGAAGCAATTTGTGAATCAGGTGCACCCCATCTAGCAACTAGAAGGATGCTTCAGGGGGGTGTACAAAAAAGAAAAATTTTATAAAAAGAAGAGTGGGGCAAGGGAACTATGAACAAAAGAAAAGAAAGGATTGTTTTTAGAATGTGACATTTTCTTTTTCAGGAAAGGGAATGCCAAGAATTTTTATCATGCAGATTGCCTCTTCTTTCTGTGGGAGATGGAAGGAGCCCATGCAACAGATTACTTCATTGGTGTGGACCAGAAAATTCCAGATTGGTTGATTAAGATTATATTTCTAAGAAAAGCTGAAACACTTATTACATCAGGTATTAAATCTAGGTTTGGTATCATACTTTAAGTATAAATGACACCACTTTGGACCTGTGGTGTTATCTTTAGCAATATCAGTATTTGTATCCTATTAAAGATTTGGGGAACTGGCATTGTTGCTGTGCAGTTATGTAGGGTTCTGTTGCCCACTGCCAATAAACTCTGAAGGCCAAGGTTTGGTGAAGAAGGAAAGGGGTTGTTTACTTAAGGCTATACAATTTTAGAAGAATAATGAGTTTCTGCCTCAAAGCTTATTTCCTTTAAAACATTCAAAGGTAAATAACCACTCAACCCCTTGCCAGCTCAGTTCAAGGATGCACCTGGAATCCCTTCTCCAATTTAAAAAATATACTGTTCTTTGGAAAAATAAGTGACTTAGCTGGTTCCCTGTCATAGTTCAGCTCCAGGTGCCTTTTGGAGTCTGTTCCTCTAGCATCCTCCTGGCAGCATGCTGCCCTTTTGTCTCTGGCCGCTGCCTGCCAGCCCAGTGTTTACATTCCATACCACCAGCTTACTACCAGTGCATCCATGTGCCTGGCCAAGCAGGGCCACACAGCACAGCGTTTTGCAGCTACTTTTCGTGCAGGAGGGGCAGGGGCATCAGACTACGTGGTGTCCAGGGCCTTCCGCCCAGCCCCAAATCTCACATGTGGTAGAAGTGTCCAAATTTCCGGTCAGTCCCAGCCAACGTCCACCATGCATGTAAGTCTACAATGTGCCCCTACCCCGCTCGCCAGTACCATGAGTAGGAGCGTTTTGCAGCCTCATGGGGCACTGCATCTCTATCCAGGGCAGGGCATCACTTTGTTAGAAGTGTGTTTTGACTTTTTCAGCCCCTAGAAGGCTCTATGCAACCTGTCATGAGCTAGTTAGTTGTTTACTTTTCCCCAGGGATATGGAAGCCTAACAAACCCCAGCCCCAGTTTCAATCCCAGCCTGCCTTGCACTTCCCAACCCCTCTCAGAGGTCCCTCCCTTCCCCAAGGCAGATGGGCTCTTTTGCCAGCTATTGCTTCAAGTTGCCATCTTGGAGTTCCCTGCATCTGCTCCCTTCTTCAAGAAGTCAGCCTCTCACAAGTTGGATTGGGGCTCTCCCGCCCCCACAGTGATCTTGGCCAGACTCCTTGGTTACAGCATCAGCTTGCGTTTTCATCTTTCTCCTGAAAGTTTTTTTTCTCTCAGTAAATTTCAGGGAGAGGAGTTGCGGTAGACAGTTACTTTTATGAAAGGTCTTTTGTTTGTTTCTGTTTTTCTTGTATGTGAAGTATGGGGAAACTAAAAAGCAAATGAGAATTAATAAGAATAAGGAAAAAGACTGCAGAAAAACAGGCCTCATAAATCTCTGCCTTTCCATGTAAAATTATAGTTGCTGCAGTGGTTCCACATACACATGGCTCAGTGAGCTACACCGAGGCAAGTCATAATGAGGCAATTCCATCAGTAAAATGTTGATCACCTAGGTATCTGAGTGATATTATTGTCAAAGAAAAATCTTGCTTTGAAAATGTTTACTGAAAGCATTATACATTCATTGAGCACTTAAGATTTGTCAGGCATTGTGTTAAATTCTGAGTATGGACATAGGTGATAAAAAGAGACCATGTCACCCTGGCTGGTGTAGCTCAGTGGATTGAGCGCGGGCTACAAACCAGGCATCGCAGGTTCGATTCCCAGTCAGGGCACATGCCTAGGTTGCAGGCCATGTCTCCCAGCAACCGCACATTGATGTTTCTCTCTCTCTCTCCCTTCCCTCTCTAAAAATAAATAAATAAAATCTTAAAAAAAAGAAAAGAGACCATGTCTTAAGAACATAAAATCTAGCTATTGGGTTAAATAAATCTTTTACTTCCTTTATATATTTTATTCTTTATTATAAATGATTATTTTAGAAGACTCTACCATGTTTATTTCTTTCTTTAAAAATAATTTTACTTGTATGCCCTGGCTGGCGTATCTCAGAGTATTGAGCGCGGGCTGTGAACCAAAGCATCGCAGGTTCGATTCCCAGTCAGGGCACATGCCTGGGTTGCAGGCCATGGCCCCCAGCAACTGCACATTGATGTTTCTCTCTCTCTCTTTCTCCCTCCCTTCCCTCTCTAAAAATAAATAAATAAAATCTTTAAAAAATAATTTTACTTGTAATAATAGCTACTATTTGGTGAGATCCTATTATGTTATATATACTTTATATACACTATCTCTAATCCTTCCCAAAACCCCATGAGGTAAGTGATTGCCTTCAAATTACAGATGAGAACAATGAAGTTTAAAAGGGTTAAGTAAATTCCTCAGGATCAAGGGGCAGAGCCAGGTCTGGAACTCAAATGTCCAGTCTCTTTCTCCCACTGTGTTTTTGCCTCCCAGGGCAACTGCCTCCTGCTCTCACAGTTTCTGGGTTCGACCCAGTTTGTCCTTGGCCAGGGGCTCACAGCACAGTCTCTGGCCTGCGCCTGAGCTGGTGTCCATCCCTGGTCCAATCAGTTGTGGGTTCAAATAGGGCCACTTCAGTCGTTCTCCGCCTCAGTAGCCATCAAAGGCAGAAGTCCCTCTGGAAGGGGATGCTAATGTTATTTCAGGGTAGCAGAACATGCCACTGAAAATGTGTCACTTTGGCATAAGGATTATTTTGATTATATAAAGACAACTGAGAAATAAAAAATATAAGAAATGCTCTCTGTTCTCCCCTTATTTACCAGAAATCAGGGCATACATTTATAAAGGTGTCCCTACTTCCTTTTTCTACCAGGAAACACAGAAGCTAATCACCAAAGACAACTTCTAGACCTTTATCAGCCTAGAGATGACACCAGAGAAATCTACCTAACAAACTTTACTAACTAGCCCTTATCTTTCTTAGTTTCCCCATATGTTTGCCCTTCTACAATTTGCTACCCTTAGAAGCTCAAAGTCATTTTCCTTTGTCTTGTCACTTTTTAATAAATTATTACTTTTTTCTTAAAATGCCATATAAGCCCAAATTCTAAACACCCTGTTTGAATTAGTATTCATCACTGAGTATTCTCAGGTGTGTGCAATGCACACGTTAATGACGTTTTTCTTGGTTCTGTCTGGGTAGTCTGATTTGCAGGCCCCAGTCAATGACACTAAGATGGATAGAAGATAAAGATTTTTTTCCTTCCCTACAGCAGACACATCTGAATGGCATGGTTTTATTAATTATTAATTAATATTATTTTATTGAGTTTTGTGTCATAGTTGGCAGGGAATTTGCCCAAAATCATCCCATACAGGTGAGAGGGCTAGCTAATATCTGAATTAGATGCAATATTGAAAAGTGAAAATCCAAATATCAAAAAAAGGAATAGATAAGCAACCATAGTACGTACATAGTCATACTAAACATCACGAGTTAGTTATATGTAGTCATGTAAGCATCAAGACTTACGTTTTCAAAAAAATTTAGTGACATGGGGAAATGACCAATATATACTATGTGAAAAAATAACAGGATAAAATTTCTAAATGTATCATATGTTAAATAAACATAATGTATGTTAATAAATGATTTAAAAGCACTATGAAGTTGAAACTGAAGAAAGAATAGAAGGAAGTTGTTTTCCTGGAAAGTACCAATCAAAGGAGCTAGAAACAGGAAAGAAAGGTGAGAAAATATTATATGCTTCTCTGCATTGGTGTTGGGGAAGAGGGTCCTAGACCAGGTGGCAGATGATCCCAGAACAGACAGAAACATCATAGGTTTTTGCATTCTGGTAAAAAATATTAGGTCACAGAGTTAGCTCCCTTTATTGGCATTCTGCATAGCCAGTTTATGATTCTGAAGCTTAGCAGGTATTTTGACATAGGTAAGGGCATGCTCTTGTGAGTATGACCGTCTTTTTGAGAATGTGCCACTATCATGCTAACATACCAGGCTTGCTGCCTGGGTGACAAAGCAGCCCCTGTTTGGATAACACAAGACAGTTACTTCATTCACCTCAGAGTTCACCAGGGAAGTTCTGAAACTTCCGAGCAGAGAAAGCAAACCCTGAACTGTGGCCACTTTGCCACAGCAAAAAGAAACCAAACAGGTTCAACCTGAAACTGCCTACCAACCTTTCCCATTTCCTCACCCCCAGAGAATTCTGAGATCATTCAACTAAGGGAACAGCTTTTTGTGTTTGTAAGTGACATTTGGCCCAAAGTAAATGCTTATGGGATTTCGTACATAGGTTGGCTCCAAAACACAACGTCTCTACTGTTTGTCCTTAACAGGCACACCCACGTATATTTTGAGGTTAGAGAGGTAGATTTTTGTGGACCAGGAAGGAATACATTCCATAAACACAAACTAGGAAATCATTGGTTAGATGGAACCAGGGAAGAAAAGTCTGGGAAAGAAAGCAGACCACAAACTGGATATGAGTCAACAGAGCAACAGAAAATCCACATACAGAAGTACACACACACACACACACACACACACACACAGCATTTTAGAATGTTCAATGAAAGCGTTGTTTGTAAGACAATTCTACCTCTTCTGTCTACCTCCACTGAAAACACAAGTGGAATACTGTTGCAAATAGAACCACAATGACAGCATGCATGCAGTCCAGAAAACAAACTGTAAAGAAAGAGTGATTAAAAACAAAGCTGTTTCATAGAAGTGCAATAGCAAGCAATAAATGTACAAATGTTTATAAAGGAGGAAACATCAAGGTAGATGAGAAGGGAATGATTACAGGGGTTAATTCATACCATTTGCTAGCAGAAGCATAAAGTACAATCAAACTCAAAGATTTCAGTTAAGTATTCTGAACTTAAATAGAAAAGTCTCCTCAAATCTGGGATAAACTATCATTAAGCTATCCAGATATAATAGTGGTTAATACTCATTTTATGACTCCATTTCCCATGCAACCTTCTAAGGGCCTTGCATCCATTAGCTTACTTAATCCTCACAGAAACACTATAAAATGGGAGCTGTTATATCTCTATTTTACAAACAAGAAGCTTGAGGCACAGAAAAGTTAAGTATCTCCATCAAGTTCTTGCTGTTAGTGTCAATGGAAGTTTTTGAACCCAGGAAACCTGACTGTTACCCAAAAGCCTGGAGCTCCAATTTTCATATAGCACACTCACTCCTTGGCCTTTCTTTTGGAGTTTATTATAATGCACCAGTTTGCCCAGAAGCCTGGCATAATAATTTTGTATATTACCAATGACTCTGCATTCAAAAGTGTCCCTTTCTTCCTTCCAGCTTCCAACTAGCTTCTAGAAAGATCCTGGAATCCATAAAAAATACTTCCCACGGTATAACTACTCATCACAAGAATCTCTTAGAATGGACTGATATGTAGTAATTATAATAATGTGCATTTGCATAGAATTTTATAAGTACTTACTTTCTTATAAATGTTCTTGCTTCTTGCAAAATCCTGATAGCTTGTCAAGGCTAGTATTATTCTTCCCATTCTAAAGTGAGATAACAAGTCCTGAGAGTTCAGGTGACTTGTCCGAGGACGTATAAGTAATATGTGACAGATCTAGACCTATAGTCATATTCAGTGAGCAGTCCCCCATGCGATGGAAACTCTAGAGACCAGGGAAAGTCTTTGGGACCTCTGGGACCTCTCACATCACTAATGTGGTAGATAATACATAACCCATAATAGATCTTCAGTAGAGAGTGTTGAAAGATTTTGGTAACAACAAGAATTTTAAAGTATGTGTAAAACTGGGGCAGTGTCTGCATTCTGCATAGGCACTTAGAAAAGACCTTCAGTTTATTATGGGAGGGACCTTTCCTGAGTCCTTTCTGTCCATTGTTCTCAGGGAAGGCTAGCAGGTGAGTAATCTGAATGCACCATGTTTCAGAATAGGATGCAGCTGTAGTGCTGTTTAATGGTGTAATGCTATATTAATGTGCCATCAATGATGTAAAAGGGGAAGAGTCTTCATTTGGAGCAGAGCTTTTTAAAAAATGTTTAATTAGTGATTTTTGTATCCTTTATCTTAAGGTGGTAGAGGTGAGATAGTTAAAAAGAGGAAGTGGGCCTAGACAACAGGGTGATAGGCTGGAGGGTAGAGAACAGATGCCTAAAGGGGACCCCAAGAGAAAGGGTATGGCCAATGGATTCCACTAACAATGATACTAGATAGTTCAGTCTTAAGTTTCCCTTTTCTGCAAAATAGTTCTGTGTTGACTTCAAACCTTGGTAAAGTCTGTTAAACATGGCAACCTTGCCTTACATCCTCTGGGAAACTTGAGAAAAGATTCTGCTTGTGGCATAAGAGAGGAAGAGATTAGAAAGCAGTGCTGTGGGAAAATGGTTATGAAACAAACAGAGGTGAATGACAAAGAAGTCTAGAGGCCTGACGGGAAAAAGGTGAGAAATGACAAGAAGGACAGAAGTGCAGAAAGGATGAACAACACTAGCCCAATTGAAGATACTTAGAAATAGTTAGGGAGGTAATGCGACTTGCAGGTAAGCAGCGTAGGAACTTCAGGCTGTTTGTGTAGGTTTTCAGTAGGAATGTTCCCTTGCCACTAGCCATCACATGCACCACTAGGACCACAGGTAAGCACACTGACCATCGAAAAGCTGGAGAACCTGGGGAGGAGTTGGGTTACTTTTGTAAAATGCCTGAACTTCCATATTTCTTGAATCTTAGAAGACTAACCTGGTTAACAAAAAAATGATATTCCCTCACTCTAAAACTGTCTCTGTGGAAGGTGGGGGTTGGTGATAATAGTAAGTTAAGGGAAATGAAACCACAGAAGTAACAGAACTGCAACTATGAGAAAAATGATTTATGCAAGCCACATATAAATGTGTGCTTGTCTGCAAATACAGCTTTGTCCATTTTGATGATTTAGACCCAAAAAGTGTCCCTGTGCCATAGCCTACCTACACAGACCACTGTGCCAGCCAGGGGGATTCAGATTCTGTGGACATTCAATCTTATAAAGAATACAGCATTGATATCTTAATCATCAAAAACAATCTTTAATTATTTGCATTTGTGAAATAGTTCAGTTTATAACTTTGATATAATCTATTGTTTTTAAAAGAAATAAAATAGGACTCCAGGCAAGATGGAGTCATAGGGGGATACACAAAACCTCCTCACAAAACCAAAAGAAGGACAATAACAAATTTAAAGACAGAAAATTGAACTGTATGAATGTTTAGCAACCAAGGAGTTAAAGAAGAAACATTCATCCAGACCAGTAGGAGGGGTGGAGAAGGGCAGCCAGGGTGGAAAGGACGTGTGGCAAGGCTGAGGCTGAAAGACCAAGCAAGGTGGTGGTGGGATGAGCAGGTAGTCTCACATTTGCATGTGGATAAACTGGGAGGAAAAACTGGGGAGCAAGACAGACCATGCAACCCAGGGTTCCAGCGTGGGGAAATAAAGCCTCAAAACCTCTGACTGAAAAAACCTGTGGAGGTTGAGGTGGCAGGAGAAACTCCCAGCCTTACAGGAGAGTTCATTGGAGAGACCCAAAGGGTCCTAGAATAAAGGGTCCTCTGACACAAAACCACCCACTTGGGAATCAGCACCAGAAGGGCCCAAGGGCTTGTAGGTAGCAGAGGAAGTGACTGAAAGCCAGCAGAGAGCTGAGCAAGCAGCATTGTTCCCTCTCAGACCCCTCCCCCACATATAGTCCACATATAGTGTCACAAAGCAACAAAAGTGGGTTTCCCTGCCCTGGTGAATACCTAAGGTTCCTCCCCTTACTATGTAACAGGTGTGTCAAAACAAAAAAATATGGCCCAAATGAGAGAACAGATCCAAGCTCCAGAAAAAATACAACTAAGCAATGAAGAGATAGCCAACCTGTCAGATACACAGTTCAAAACACTGGTAATCAGGATGCTCACAGAAATGGTTGAATATATTTGCAAAATTGAGGAAAAAATGAAGGCTATGAAAAGTGAAATAAAGGAAAATTCATGGAACCAACAGTGAAGGGAAAGAAACTGGGACTCACATCAACAGTTTGGAGCAGAAGGAAGAAATAAGCATTTAACCAGAACAGAATGAAGAAACAAGAGTTCAAAAAAATGAGGAGAAGCTTAGAAACCTCTGGGACAACTTTAAATGTTCCAACATCTGAATCATAGGGGTGCCAGAAGGAGAAGAGGAAGAGCAAGAAATTGAAAACTTTTTTGAAAATATAATGAGAGAGAACTTCCCAAACATGGTAAAGGAAACAGACTTCCAAGAAGTCCAGGAAGCTCAGAGAGTCCCATAGAAGTTGGACCCAAGGAAGTACACACCAAGGCACATCATAATCACATTAACCAAAATTAAAGATAAGGAGAGAATCTTAGAAGCAGCTAGAGAAAAGGAGAGAGTTACGTACAAAGGAATTCCCATAAGACCATCAGCTGATTTCTCAAAAGAAACCTTGCAGACAAGAAGGGGCTGGAAAGAAGTATTTGAAGTCATGAAAGGCAAGGACCTACATCCAAGATTATTCTATCCAGCAAAGCTATCATTTAGAATGGAAGAGCAGATAAAGTGCTTCCCGTATAAGGTCAAATTATAGGAAGTTCATCATCACCAAGCCCTTATTACATGAAATGTTAAAAGGACTTATCTAAGAAAAAGAAGATAAAAAATATGAACAGTAAAGTGACAACAAACTTACAACTATCCACAACTGAACCTAAAAAAAGCAAAAACAAAAATGAACTAAGCAAACAACTAGAACAGGAAGAGATTCACAGAAATACAGATCACATGGAAGGTTATCAGTGGAGAGGAGGACGGGGAGAGAAAGGGAGAAAAGGTACAGAGAAGAAGAACCTTAACTTGTAGGTACAAAATAGACAGGGAGGTCAATTTTGTTAAGAATATTTGGTTAAGAATAGATTGCAAAATGGAGAAGCCAAATAACTTATATGTATGACCAATGGACATGAATTAAGGTAGGGGAATGATGGTGGGAGGGGGTACAGGGCAGAGGGAAAAAAAGGGGAGAAAAAAATGGGACAACTATAATAGCATAATCAATAAAATATATTTTAAAGAATAAATAAAAGTTACTTTAAATTTCCAAATAAAATAAAATACTATTAAACAGTAGGTAAAATCATCTTAGTGGGCAGCTGCACATTTCTGGAATAACCATCAGTGATGAAACAATAATACTGTAGGTATTTAAGTAACAATAATTAGACTTGACATTCAGATGAGCTCCACACTTATTTTAGTAATTGTTATGCTTCATAGTCTACAAAGAGGATAGTATTCTGAAGGTAACATTAGCATTCTAAAAGACCTAGTTTTTTATTATAATGCATTATTTAATCTTCTGAAATCACTTTGGGTGAAACTGTTTTTGAGGAATGAATGTAGTTCTATTACTTCTAATATGATGACAACTCCTGGGTATATTTTAATGTATGAAAAAATTTAACTCAAACAAAAATCATCCATTGAAGTGAAATATTTTAATGATTCTGATACAGACTCAAAATTAATAAATTAGGTTTTCTTGAAAAAAGAACTTAATCTTTTTGGGGGATATTGTATAGATATTTGTGTAAGCTAATTCTGAGAGTTTTTAGCTAATATCCTGATTCATTATCAAGAGGTTGAAATAGCACACTTGTAGAGAAGGAAACCCAAATAAGAAGGTATTATGGGTTATATCACCCCCAAAAAATATATTGAAGTCTTAACTCCCAAGACCTCAGAATAATGACCTTATTAGAAAATCAGGTCATTGAAAATATAACTAGTTAAGATAAGGTCATAAGGAGCAGGGTAGGGCCCTAATCCATTATGATTGATATCCATATAACAAGATGGTTTTATAAAGACAGACGTACACAGGAAGAATGTCATATGATCACAGAAGCAGAGATTTGATTGACGCTGCTGCAAACCAAGGAATGCCAAGGATTGCTTTTGATAACACAAGCTAAGTGAAAGCATGTAACAAATTCTTTCCTAGAGTCTTTGAGAGGGCATGGCCCTGCCAACACTTTATGCTTTGGACTTCTACCCTCCAGAGATGAGAAACAAGGAATTCCTGTTTTTTTAGGCCGCCAGATGTGATCACTTGTTATAGCAGCCATAGAAATGAATACAGATAGAAATGGATGTGCCCACCTGTCTTGTGGAACGATGAAGTGCAAAGGGCATGGGCTTTGGCTTTAGCAGAAGTGGAAATTAACCCTGACCCAGCCAATTTCTTCCTGTGTACTACACAACATAATTACTTTAGTCTGTTTTCTTAGTAGTACGATAGAAATAAGCTCTTCATAAGATTGTTGAGACCATTAATTATTAAATATATGAAAGTTATGAGACACATAGTAGTCTTTCAAGAAAGGCTAATTCCCATTCCTCATATATAAGCACATGTAAGTGGTCCTCATTAATATTCATTAATGCTGATACTATGTCTCTCTTGAAGAGAGGAAAACCTTCCCAGAAGCCCTCAGCAGATGTCTTCTCCTGTCTCATTGGCTAACATGGTGTCATGTGCACCTCTAAACAATCGCTGGAAAGTAGAATGGAACCACTGAAGTAGAGGTTGTTAATTGCTCCTGAATATCCATTTTCTTCTTCCTTCCTTTCTGTGATAAAATGCCCCTGAACTTTATCTGGATTCATGGTCACCAAGTTAGAAGTCATCTTTCCCAGCCTCCCTTGCACTTAGGTATAGCCATATCACTAATTTCTGACCAATAGAATATGACTGGAAATATTGTGTGGAAATTTCTGGATTATTCCTTTAAAAGAAGTTATGTGCTCTCTACTACCTCATGTCTTCCCTTTTGCTAGCATGAAGATTTGGTGGTAGTAAGTCAGCTTCAAACATGAAGATGAGGGCATTTCCTAGATGACAGAGCAACAGATGGAAGGAACCTGGGACACAAGACATTCTTATGAAGCTGAGCTACACCACCCTCTTACGCACTTACTAGTTTTGATTATTATGTGACAGAGAAATAAACTTCTGTCCATTTATTTTGATCACTGTTAAAGCAGCCAGAGCAATATCCTGATTACTGCAATGGCCATGCTTCACTTAGACCAATGGTTCTCAAAGTATGTTCCCCATACTGGCAGAATAAGTATCACCTAGAAGCTTGCTGGAAATACAGATTTTGGGCCTCACCCCAGACCTACTGATTCAGAATATCTGTGAGTGGTGTCCAGCAATTTGTGCTTTAACAAGCTCTTCAGGCCCTTCTGATGCATAGCCAAGTTTGAGAGATATGGATTAGCCCAGGCTGGATCTACTCTCTCTGGCTGAAGAGATGGGACTGGCTTCCCCAAGAAATGTATGGCATGTGAAGAAGGGAAGACACCTGAAAAAACTGACACCTTTTAGGTTCTGTTAGGTGTGTTTGGGTTGGATTCTAGGTAGGCAACCAATAGTATCTGCCATTGTTACGTGATGAATATGGTTAAGTGATTTTCAACTCTAAAATTAACCTAAAGATTTACCTAGAGTTTCAGAGCAAAATGTTTAGGTCATATAGGTCATGGCCATTGATAATATGAAAGTAAATATGACAGACCGAGTCCAGGAATAATTTGTAGACGTTGTGGTTTCAATTGCAGACCTCAGCAAAAAAGTGAGTAACAACACAGTGAGTTACACAATTTCTGGGTTTCCCAATTCATATAAAAGTTAAGTTTACACTATACTATAGTCTATTAAATATGTAGTAGCATTATGTCTAAATAAAAAAAGTTCATACCTTAATTAAAAATATTTCATTGCTAAAATATACTAACCATCATCAGCCTTCAGCAAGTCATAATCTCTTAGCTAGTGGAGAGTTTTATAAAATTAAGTCTTACAAAAAGCACAATAAAGCAAAGTACAATAAAAAAAGAGGAGAAATGAGAGAAAACAGAGAGAAAAGAGATAATGTAGTATTCCAGTCAAGATGATTGCAAACACCATTCGCCTCCTCACACAACCACATCAAAATTACACTTAACTATACAAAAATCATCACTAAGAACAATCAGAAATCAAGTTGCATGGAAGTCTGACAACTACAGAATTAAAGAAACCACATCCATCCAGACTGGTAGAAGGGACATAGATGCAGAATGGGCTGGTCCAACATTCACATGTGGTAGATAAGATTCAGGAGGGATATCTCAGGAACAAGGTGTCCCAGCTCCACACTAGACTCCCCCAACCCAGAGTTCCAGTGCCAGGAAGATAAAGCCACATAATTTCTGGCTGCAGAAGCCAGTAGGGATTGAGTTGGTACAAGAAACACCTGGGGTTGCAAGTGATTCCCTTTAAAGAACCCCCACAGAGATGTAATCAGACTCACTCCCTCTGAGCTCCAGCACAGGTGTAGCAGCTTGAAAGGCACCAGTGGCATACAGGGAAGAAGTGAACTGTCTGGTATCAAGGTGGGAACAGCTTTCTCCCAGACAGAATGGGAGAGGCCATCATCCCTTTTCTGAGCCCTCTGCCCTCAGAGCCCCAGAGCAGGCAAGAGGGTGTTATATCTGAGACTCCATCAACCTGGCTAACATGGTTTGCCCTCCCTGCATGATCCTCTGAGACTCCATCTCAACCACCTTACGGGCCTACCCAAACTGTTAACTGTGACTCTTCCATATGAATGGCTGGTCTGCGCTCCTGCTTCACAACTTCCTAAATCCTCTCAAACTAGCAACAGCCAGCCTCAGCAAAAACCCAGACTCTATACCTCTTGCTAAGTGGCCCCAGGCCCAGCACTAGCAGCAGCCAGCCTAGATTCACAGCTTGGCTTTGCCTGGGAATCTACAAGACCAGCACAAGTAGCAGCCATCTCTGATTCCTTCAGATAGCTCATGAAGGGTGACCCTGGGCAGAACACAGGTGAGGGCTGACCTTGTCCTGCACCACCTGGGAAACCCCAGAGCCTGTGAATCTGTGCACAACTAGAGACCACATTGTAGCACCACCACCTGGCCTCGCACACCTGATCCTCCGTGGAGGGCAGAGGTTGGTGGTCACTTGTCACAGCCAGTCCTTGCAGCTGACTGGCCTGGGTAAATCCCTCCCATTTTTCTGCCAATCGCAATCAAGGCACAACTACAAGGGGAGGGGGATGTACTCATCTCACACAAAGGGCACACCTCAACTACTCAGCTTGGGTGATGGGAAGGCTGTGCCACTGGACCCTACAGGACACCTACAACATTAGGCCGTGCTACCAAGACAGGGAGCCATGGCAGCTCTACCTAATACACAGGAACAAACACAGGGAGATGCCAAAATGAGGAGACAGAGGAACATGGCTCAAATGAAACAACAGATCAAAACTCCAGAAAGACGACTAAACAAAAGGGAGATAAGCAATCTATCTCCCTTTGTACTAACCAGAGTATAAAACACTGGTTATAAGGATGCTCAAGGAACTTAGTGAGGACCTCAACAACATAAAAAAGATCCAGTCAGAAATGAAGGATACAATAATTGAAATAAAAAACAACTTACAGGGAAACAACAGTAGAATCGATGAAACTAAGAATCAAATCAATGATATGGAACATAAAGAAGCAAAAAAAAAACCATTCAGAATGACAAGGAGGAAAAAGGAACTCAAAGAAATGAGGATAGTGTAAGCAGCCTCTGAGACAACTTCAAGCATTCCAACATTTGCAACATAAGGATACCAGAAGGATAAGAGAAAGAGTAAGAAATTGATAATCTACTTGAAAAAGTAATGAAGGAAAAGTTCCCTAATTTGGTAAAGGAAATAGACACTCAACTTCAGGAAGCATAGAGAGTCCCAAACAAGATGGATGCAAAGAGGCCCAGTCCAAGGCACATCATAATTAAAATGCCAAAGGTTAAAGATTAAGAGAGAGTCTTAAAAGCAGCAAGAGAGAAGCAGTTAGATACCTACAGGGGAGTTGCCATAAGACTGTCAGCAGATTTCTCAAAAGAAATTTTTGCAGGCTAGAAGGGATTGGCAAGAAATATTTAAAATCATGAAAAGTGGGGACCTATAGCCAAGATGGCCTTACCCGGCAAAGACATCATTTAGAATCAAAGGGCAGATAAAGAGCTTCCCAGGCAAGAAAATCCTAAAGGAGTTCATCATCACCCAACCATTATTGTATGAAATGTTAAAAGGACTTATTTAAGAAAAAGAGTAAGATCAAATCTATGAACAATGAAAAAGCCATGAACAACAGAATTATACAATAGAACAATAGAATGGCATTAAATACATATATATCAACAACTAAATCTAAAAAACATGTTAAGCAAGTAAGAACAGAGAATCATGGATACGGAGAACATTTTGATGGTTGCCATATGGGATAGTTGTATAGGGGAATGGGTAAAGAGGTGAGGGGATTAAGAAGTACAGATAAATAGTTACAGAATAGCCATGGGAATGTAAATTATAGTACAGGAAATGGAGTAGCCAAAGAACTTACTGTATTTTTTGTACTATAAGATGCACATCTTTTCCCCAAATTTGGGAAGAATAATGGTTGTTAATGCTGCTGTTGAGTTCTGTTTACATTTACATTGGTGAAATATTATGTTATTTATGTTATTAAATATTTTACCACATTTTTTGCTTCAAAGTTTTTTCCTATTTTCCTCCTCTAAAACCTAGGTGCATCTTATGGTCCAAAAATACGCTATATGCATGGCTCATGGACGGGAACAATGGTGAGGAGATTGCTTGAGAGCTGGAAGGGTGGTGGGTGGAGGGAGACAAAGAGTGTAAAGTTGGGACTACTATAATAGCATAGTCAATTAGTTAATTTTTTAAAAAACAAAAAAGAGATTATGTCAACTGACATAGCAAGAAAAGAAATTGCTGATTTAAAATTATTAGTGTAACCAAGAGAAGAATTCAAAATGAGAACATAACTCCACTGGGAAAAGTGGTGAGGAGAACTAGAAGTGAGCTGAATCTTCATCTTTGGTGGTAGAAAGTCAACAGACAATTTCAGAAAATATTACATCAAGAAATAGCAATGTTAGCATGTATTTAAAGATATGAGGCAAGCACCATATAAATAAGAAGAGAATGATTAAAATAGTTAAAAAGAATTTTTCCTGCCCTGGCTGGTGTGGCTCAGTGGATTGAATGCTGGCCTACAAACCAAAGGGTCACTGGTTTGATTCCCAATCAGGGCACATGCCTGGGTTTCAGACCAGGTGCCCAGTTCAGGGTGCACTAGAGGCAACCACACATTGATATTTCTTTCCCTCTCTTTCTTCCTCCCTTCCCTTCCCTCTAAAAATAAATACATAAATAAAATCTTTTTTAAAATAAAGAGTTTTCCTCTTAGAGTAGGGACAGCTTTTCATTATCAGTCCTTCTTTACAATTTGATTTTTTTTATCTTAGGGAGTGCATTCCTATGATGAAACATTTATAATTATCTTTTCAGAGGGAGGATACACAAAGTGGGACAGAGTCCTCCTGCAAAGAATTTCTTTGTAAAACTGCTTTGTCTGAGAGTGGAGTCACCAGAATGGGTAGAGTCCCAGACAAACCTGTCTTGTGAGGCAACCTTAAAAATGGTAGGATTGGGGCAAGGTTTCTGACAAAAACAAACAAATGAACAAACAAACAAAAACAACCAACCATCTCCTCATTGGCATAATCCTCTGGATAGCTGTTCAGAAGCACAGGTGGCGTGAGGGGAAAAGGGCCAGTCAGCACAGCCTGTTGACGTTCTTGTTGTCACCTTTTGTAGAACTCCCCCCTTGACCACCCCTGCCTTCCATTCAGAAATGGTGCACGCAGCCACCATGGGTACGGGATAGTTACACCAGAAGAATCAAAATCATTAGCCTCTCAATTCTGACTAGAGTGCTATATGTTTGCTTCACAAAAAGTCCTACTTTATTAATATATTGGTCCCAAAGCACTTTTCCAGACAGTAATGGTAATTGTCTACACCCTTAAATTTGGCTGGTATGTTTCCTCCTACCATACTGTCATCTTTGTGATTTACTCTGTGCCCCAAATTACTCGTCCCACAAGTCGATGTCAGGCTCTTTGTTTTCAACACCAAGTAATTATGGCTGAACACGGGGGCTGCTGAAGTGGTTTGGGCGTAGTGTACATAGGGTGGTGGTTTCAGATCGTTTTCAGTGGAGCCCAGGGGTGCTGCAGAGACACCTTCATGGAGGAGCCCCAGGGAGTGGGAGGGAATGGCCAGCACTCTGGGTCCCACCTCACTCCCAGTTAGTCAGATAGTGATGCTGTCCTGTCTTATATTTTGGGAGGAAGAAGGTTTCAGAACAAACTCCCTGAAGACCACTGTGACATAAACACTGGGCTGGCACTCAGAGGCCTGGTTTGCGCATTATTTTTCTCACCTACTTCATAGCTCTGCGACCGTTGCCCCTTTGCTTCTATCTGCTCACTTGTAAAAGGGAAATAATGGTGTTATTCTCCTACCTCACAAGACTGATGCTTTGAATCAGATTTTAAAAAGCAAATCCTAGATTATTATTAAAACAAAAAGGATTATTACCTAGAATAGAGAAAAGCACAATCTCAGATGATTTCATTTAACTTGGCTAAATATTGACGGAAGACAACACATACTTTTATAGATTGGTCAGAAAAACTGTGAACAGTTATGTGACAGTAGCTTTTTAAAATAATTTTTTCTTTTGAATACTCTTTTCCTACAATTTGTATTAAATTGCACATATAAAAGAAACCTGTAGTAACCAATTGCGTAACTACTTTTTTCTGCATTTAATTCTCTAAGTATAATGGGGCGATGAGCTAGAGGTCCCCAAAACAGAGAAAACCCCCACAGCTATCGCTTAGGGGGTGGGGGAAGCAGAGCAGGGCCATTGAGAGTCACTTTGCATATCTAAAGAACTTGGCCAGTGTTTTAGTAATGCTAAGTAGCTGTGCCCGTTCAGAGCCAGGGAGATGGGTGGGACTCTAACTTGTGATGTAGCAGGAGGACCTTGCTTCACCTGTGAGAGAGGCTTGGAGGTGGCTCCTCCTTCACGGGGCCTTGTGTGCCTGGACTAACAATGGCTGCCCAGAAAGGCAGAAGACATCAGGCTACTGGCAGGTGTAACCCAGTGTGGGAGGAATTGGAAATGGGGTTACTGAGGAAGATCCGCACCAGGATTTAAACCCAAGTGCGGAGCAGCCATAGGGCTCTTGACCACACAGCTTAGAGAAGAGTAGAAAAGCAGGATGCAGCAGCTGTGCGAGATCTTGGCCACATGTTTGAAAGGATGCAGGACACCCAATGGCCCACCATGAGGATGCGGTTTTGGATTAAGAGCTGGAGCCTAGCTGGCAGAAAAGGAACAACTGGAAAAACCCAGAATACGGATGGGAATCTGCCCAGCTAAGCTACAGGCTTCTATTTCTTTTCCTGAGAGACAGTAGCCATGACTGGCCTGGTTTGGCAAGGGGAGGCAGGACTGTGTGTTTGTGGGTATTTTTTGTTTCTACAGAGCATGGAATTTAATGGCAGAATTCCACCATTATTCTAAACCTGTATAACTTTTGAATAAATAGTTCCCTTCCTTTTCATAAGACTCCGGCATTGGGAGTCGTGGTTCCTATTGGCCATGGGCAGTGGAACCCAGTGGTTCTGCAGTGACAATCATCCTGAAATCTAAGAGCTGTGTGTGGGCCCCCAGCTCCCGAAGGCCCACTAAAGTTTTTTTTTAATTTTTTATAGTTTATTTTTTATTGTATTTTTCCATTACCATTTATCTCCCTTATGCCCTCTTCCGCCTCCACCCATCCTCCCCCCCTCCAAGGCCCACTTAATTTTAAATGCAGGCTTTCAATTCCTATAATACAGAAGAAATAGGATGCAGCAAAGTTGTAAAATTACACAACTCAGATGTGCAAAAAAATCTTGAGCTCGTTTTCCCTGTGATTGCTCATTTGCAAGCACACCTCCCTCTGCCACCTCCACCCTTCTTGACTTCTCAGGTATCAGGGGGAAAGCTCCTTTACAGTACTTCCATTTATTTAGTTCCCTTACAGTATTTCCATTTCTTTCCATTTATACAGGTTTATTTCAGTGTAAATATTTGGTCCAAAGTTCAACTTCCCATTTGGGCTGATTAAAATCTTTATTGAGTGGAGTAAATGTCTTTAGATAAGATACCTCCTAAATTTAGTCTCATCCTTTCTTCCTTGATCTGGGAGATAGGCAGGACTTACATATCCTCTTGGTGCCTGGGAGATAAAAAGGTGCTTGGATGGTGCAGTCTTCAGGCCTCTTCTGACCCCAGAGGCAATATCCCATGTCTGTATGGTGAAGTTTGCTGCTGGAGTAATTTATGGCTTGGTCAGTGCCCAGGGGGCTCTCTCTCTGAGCTATGCCACACCTCCCACCCTGGCTCTTGCCCAGTGGGTCCACCCAAGCCTCTGCTGTCAGGTCTTCTTACCCTTGCCCCCCTGGGACACCACAAGCCCCCTGGTTCTCAAGTCAACCACTTTTGTGTCTTCCCCAATCATGAGGCATCCCTTTGGAAGCTTCTGGGTCTGGTGATATTTCCTGGGAACCAAGAGCAGCTTGGGAAACCATACTTCATTCTCCTCTGTCCCAACCATAGTGTGTGACTTGTCTTCAGCCCCGCAAAAGAAAACCAGAACATGTCCAACCAGCCATGCCCTTACCTCCGGCTCCTCTGACTCTCTGCTAGGACCCTAGGAAGGAGGACAGGCCTTGCCTCTCTGCTTCCTATCTTAAAGTACTTTCCCCTTCATTATATCTTTTTTTCTTCCAGAGATGACTTCTGCCCTTGCCTCAGAGTGAAAAGGGCTCAGGGAATAGAAACTAGCTTATCATAAGGAAATATAACCAGGAATAACTAGAAAGCATTTTATCTGTTTGGGAAAGAGACCTCTAGGAAAACAGTAATATGCCTCAGCTGGGAAAGGCCTGTGACAGAGACCAGCCTACACAGATGGAGGTAGGTACTCAGGCTCTGTAGCAGGCTCCTCCTGCCCTTGTCCACAGAGGCAGCAGAACCCTGGAAGGAAAGACCCAGGTAGGAAGACCCGTGGCCTCACACTACTGCCTCTACATCCCAGCCCTGACTCACTTTTTTACCTCATCAAGCTTTCCTGCCTATCTGTTTTCCCCCCTCTATGAATGAAAGCTGATAACAAAACTAACCTCATAAGGCTTTTTTGGAGTAAGTATTGAATATTCCTTAGTGAACTCAGAAATGTAAGGGATTAGATTCCCTATTCTTTAATATACCCAGATATTAATAATGTAGTGACTATTGGCATTCTTTAATAGAGCAGAAAAATAAGAGACATTTATTTCATGGAAACAAGAGAATTATTTTCATGTTCAAAGAAGAAAATGACCTGGCTCTTATGCAATAAAGTTTGCTAACTACCACCCAAAAGTTACCTTGTTTGCTATTTATTCTTCCAAAGAAATTAGTTTAGAATCATTAGGTAAACTACTTCCCCACTGAACTGAGATGTGACTGGAATTGTGTGAAACCCAATGTCTTTATAACACTAAGCCTTTCCATTCCCGAAGATTGTAGTTTCATTCTCTTATTCAAGTTACTATTTTTTTTTCAGTACATTTTGGAGTTTTCTTTCAGAGTCTAGTGTGTTTTTTATCAAGATTATTTTTAAGAATTTTATAACAGTTTTTTTCTACTATAAATGAGACTTTCAGCCCTAGCTGGTGTGGTTCAGTGGACTGAGTGCCGGCCTGCAAACTGAAAGGTCATTGATTCATTCCCAGTCAGGGCACATGCCTGGGTTGTGGGTCAGGATGCCAGCTGGGGGCATGTGAGAGGCCATTTGATGTTTCCCACTCTTTCTCCCTCCCGTTCCTTCTCAATAAAAATAAAATAAATAAAATCTTTAAAAAAATAAAAAGAATAAGTAATAAAATTATGGTAGCATTGTGTAGTTGCCACATGGCAGGCACTATGCTGTGTATTTACATGTATTTTCCTCTTGTATCTTCATAGTAATTCTATAAGTTAATTATCATTATTATCTTAATTTATAGATAGAAAAACTGAAGTTCAGCAAGATTAAGTACCGGAAACTTGCCCAAGGTCACACAGTTTATTACTGAGTACTTACTAATTCTCTTAGGTTTTCTAGATGCGTAATCATGTATATAACTCATACAAAATGATAATTTTGTCTGTTCCTTTCCAAAGGTGCTGCACAAAATTATAGTAAAATGTTAAATAATACGGTCTCTTAAATACCATCAGAGACATGAGTGTATGATGCTGTAGTCAAATACAGTAATGGCAACAATAATCTCTAACACTTATTGTGCATCTAGATGGTCTGAATCTACAATCAATGCTCTCAACTTCATTGTGAATTCGAGAATTACTCTAGACTTTTTTTAGCATGTTCTGAGCCACTCTTGCGTGATCCACATGCTTCAAACTTTCTCCTCCACCACCTACCCTAAGTTTCCTGGCTTTGAAGCCGGGCTTCATCTCTGTGTCAGGCCCAGTCAGACTGGCGATCATGTTCACCTTGGATCTTATCTAATATGTTCTCATCACCGCTTCCAATAATGGCCTCTTGGTCTACCAGTGTAACTAAATACAAGGGTGGTCAATCTCCACGTCCTTTTTAGGCCTTAGAAATCCCATTTCAGACCAGAGTTTCCTTTTACTACCATACCGCACTGAAGTCTCTCCCAACTTCACTTTAATGTATCTTTGAAAACAAAAAAAAATGAGGAATTGGCAAGAATTTTTGTTAAATAAAACCCACAACACCTAATGCAGAAAGGCTAAGGAGAAAGAATATACACTACCCATCTATATTCTTTCTAAAGGGCCATTTGAAAATACATGCAAAGAAACCTCAGAATTTTCCATATTCCTTTACCCAGGAATATTGCTTGTTGGAACTTATTCTAAGCAAGTCATCATGGATAAACACAAATACATTTTTACAAAAATATGTATTTGAATATTATTTATGATGATTAAAATTTTGAAGCAATCTAAATATCTAGCCATGGGTAGTTTGTTAAATAAATTATACTACATCAAGAGGAATATTCCATAAATGGAAAAGGCCATGATACACAGTGATAGGTGAAGGATATCACATCTCGACATGTAGAGTGTAAACTCATTTTTGTTTATGAAATATATCTATTTATATATAACTAGATTGTAAATCTCTCTCATATGTATATATCTAGCTATCTAATTACTATAGAAATCACCACAGAAAAACAGAATGTATAACCCCAAATAGTCATCGTTTGATGGCGTTATTTTTTTATTATAATCTTTTAAATCCTCACCCAAGGATATGTTCATTGATTTTAGAGAGAGAGAAACATTGATGTGAAAGACAAACATCAATCAGCTGCCTCCTGCATGTGCCCTGACTGAGGATTGAATCCACAACCTGCTGGCCCTGAACAAATGTGTATGTGGCCCGACCAGGAATTAAACTCATGACCTTTTGGTATATGGGATGATGCTCCTCCACCCAACTGAGCCACTCAGACAGGGCTTGATGTTGTTATTTTAAAGAATTTTTAATAAGAGCTTTTTCCTACTATAAATGTGACTTTTCCCCCATCATATTTTAGTTATTTATAAATGGTATACTGAAATTTACTGATTTTAAAAAATTTGTTCTAGAACTGCTATGGTAAAATAACAATAATAAGTAATAAAATTTTGGTAGTATTGTGCAGTTAGGTTGTAGGCAAAAAGGCATAAAATACAGGGCTCAAATAAGTTAGACGGTCAAATCTTGAACTGTCTAGAGATGAATGGTCCAGCATTACCATGAAGCTGTATTACACAAAGTTATTCAGGTATTCAAATTTCCTTTATCTTGTGCTGTTGTTACCTGGGTGAGTGTCCTTTCCACATGGTAGATGCTGGTTAACCTCCACATCCCCACTGTAGCCCACAGAAGAGTCCAGGCCAAGCAGATTTGTTTTTAAGGGAATGACCTGATGAATTTGCACACTTCATCTTCACCCACCCTGGGCTTTATCCTAGTCACATGACCACACCAGGCTGCAAGGCAGGCTATGATCTAGAGTTTCCAGCTGTCAGTCATATAAACATATTCAGCTAAAATTTAGGGTGGAGGGATTATTACTAAAAGGAGGAAGGAGGAATGAATAGTTGGGATCAATTAATAGGTTCATTTTTTAAATATATTTTATTGATTATGCTATTACAATTGTCCCATTTTTTTCTCCCCTTTAATTCCCTCCACCCTGTACCTACCTCTCACCAGCATTTCCCTACCTTAGTTCATGTCCATGTGTTGTACATATAAGTTGTTTGGCTTATCCATTTTCCATACTATTCTTAACCTCTCCCACCTATTTTGTACCTACCATTTATGCTTCTTATTCCCTGTACCTTTCCCTCCATTCTCTCCCCTCTCCTTCCCTGTTGATAACCCTCCATGTGATCTCCATTTCTGTGAATCTGTTCCTGTTCTAGTTGTTTGCTTAGTTTATTTTTGGTTTTGTTTTTGCTTTTTTAGGTTTGTTTGTCGATAATTGTGACTTTGTTGTCATTTTACTGTTTGTATTTTTGATATTTGTCTTTTTCTTAGATAAGTCCCCAATTAAGAGATTCTTTCCCCAGATATTATAAAGCTAAAACAGTTGATAATGTGACACTGGTATAAGAATAAATAAAATAATGGAGAAGACTAGGAAAACCAAAAACAAGCTCAAATTCATATGAAATTTTAGCATATAGAAAGTCAACTTTTCAAATTAGGAATTTGAAAAGAAAATTAATCAATGATTTTGAGAACTAGATAACTATTTGAAAATAACAAAATTAGATTAAATGACAAAATGCATTCTAGATGTCTTAAAGACTTAAAATGCTGTAGGAAAATACCGATGAAAGTGGTGAACAGACTGTAACTTGTACTTTAGTTGGTTCCCCATTCCACAATTCTCTGGACTACACTGAGCTCAATTTCCTCTTCATTGACCTTCAGCAACTAGAACTGCAAATCATATTCCACATGTAAAGGGCAGTGATTGTCTTAGGTCAGGAGAATGTTTTCTATTTTGCTTTTTGTTTGTTTGTTGGTATACCCTTTCTTTGAAGTGGTCTTTTTTATGTTGATCTTACATGTTGCTAAATGTAATGCATAAAACTAATAATCCATGTAACAACTTCTAATTCCTATCCCAAATTATTCTATGTATGAATCTAATTGTACTTGCCTCATATAAAAATTAGTCTTCAATTCAACACAAAAAATAACTTGATTAGAAAATGGACAAATAATTTGAATAGACATTTCTCTGAAGATGATTTACAAATGGCCAACAATATGAAAAGCTGCTTAACATCATTAATCATTAGATACATGCAAGTCAAAACCACAATGAGATAGCACTCACACATCCTACTTACTGATAACAGCATGGCTACAATTGAAAAACCAAAAACAAATAAAACAAAAAGTGTCGGCAAGAATGTAGAGAAACTGGAACATTTGTGCACTGTGACTAAGAATACAGCCGCTATGGGAAACAGTATGGTGGTTCCTCAAAAAATTAATAAAAACAGAACTACCATATGACCCAACAATCCCACTTCTGAAACATAAGATTCCACTCATATGAAGTATCTAAAGGAGTTAAATTCATAGAAACAGGAAGTAGAATGATGGTTAACAGGGGCTGAAGGCATATGGAAATGTGCAGTTATTATTTAATAGATACAGAGTTTCAGTTTTGCAAGATGAAAAAAGGTCTACATAACAATGTTGGTATACTTAACACCACTGAACTGTACACTTAAAATGGTTATGATGATAAATTTTATGTTATATGTTTTTACAACAATTTTTAAAAAGGTCTCATCACAATGTTTTTGCTTTCACTTTGCAAGAATCAGAGATAGGGATTTCTTATACTTGAGCTTTCCAGTATGGTAGCCACAGCCACATGTACCCATGGTACACTTGAAAGGTAACTAGTTCTAATTGAGATGCACTATAATTTAAAAATACACATTGGGAGCCCTGGCCAGGTGTCTCAGTTGGTTTGACTGTTCTCCCATGCACCAAGAGGTTGCAGGTTCAATCCCTGGTCAGGGCACATATCTAGGTTGAGGGTTTGATGCTTGGTCAGGGCAACTATGAGAGGCAACCAATTAATGTTTGCCTCTCACATCTATGTTCCTCTCTCTCTCTTTCTCCTTTCTTCTCTCTCTAAAACCAATAAACATATTTTTTTGATTCGGATTTAAAAATTATTTTTAAGTACACGCTGGGATTCAAAGACATAGCACAAAAAATTTAATATCTAATCATTTTATATTGATTATATGTTGAATGAAAACATTTTTGATATATTATGTTCAGTAAAATACATTATTAAAATCAATTTCACATTTCTTTTAATTTTTTTAATGGCAATATAGGTTTGGCATTGATTTTAGAATTATGAAAATAGGAATTTAAAATAACTATGAATAACATACTAAGAGATCTAATTCAGAAAGTGGGCAACATGCAAGAACAGATAGGTGATGTAGGTAGAGAGATGGAAACTCTAAGAAAGAATCAAAAGGAAATGCTAGAAATCAAAACCACTGTGGCAGAAATAAAGAGTGCCTTTTATGGCTTCATCAGTAGACTGGGCATGACAAAAAAAGAATCAGTGAGCTTGAAGATATAGGAATATAAACTTCCCAAACTAAAAAACAAAGACAAAAAAACCGAAAAAAGTAGAATGGAATATCTACAGACCATGGAACAGTTACAAAAGGTGTAACATAAGTGATTAAGTACATGAAGGAGAAAAAAGAAAAGAACAAAAAAAATATTTGAAATAATAATGGCTGAGAATTTTCCAAAATCAAATAATTTTCCAAAACCAAACCACTGATCTAGGAGGCTCAGAGAATACCACACAGGATAAATAACCATAATAAAAATGTTCAACTAGGCGAATTATATCCAAACTGCAGAAAACACAGCAGAAGAGAAAATCTTGAAAGAAGCAGGGAAACTTCACCTTGTCTACAGAGTAACAAGAATAAGAATTAGATTGGCCTTTTCTTCAGAAATGACAAAAGCAAGAAGTGGTGAAGTAAAATATTTAAAGCATTTGAGAAACAAAATACCTGAAAACCTAGCAACCTAGAATTCTGTATCTAGCAAAACTATCATTTAAAAGTGAAAGAGAAATACTTTCTCAAATGAGAAAAACTGAGGATGTTTGCCTATAGTAACCTGCCTTGAAGAGCTGTTAAGAGAAGTTCTTCAGAGACAACGAAAACAATGTAGGTCTACATAAAGAGAGTTTGAGAAATGAAGGTAAAATGCAACATTTTATTTTTATTCTTCACAGATCTAACAGATAACAATTACTTCAAAATAATAATGGAAACAACATATTAGATGATTATAGCTTATGGATAAGTGAAGTGTATTATAGCAATATTTTAAGTAATGGGAAGGAAGAATTAGAAATATTACTATATGGTACCTGCAAACCCATGAAGTGGTATAATGTTACTTAAAAGTACACTTAGGGGGACTTCCGGTTAAGATGGAGGCATAGGTGAACACAACTCACCTCCTTGCACAACCACATCATTATTATAACTGAACTATAGAACAACCATCACTCAGAACTGTCAGAAATTGAGTTGACTGGAAGTCTGACAACTACGGAAGTAAAGAAACCACATTCATCCACACTGGCAGGAGAGATGAAGACACAGAGACACAGATTAGGCTGGTCCCACACCCAAGTGCGATGGATAAAAATTTGGACAAGAAATCCCAATCCCACATCAGGCCCCCCAGCCCAGTTTCCAGTGCCAGGAAGATAAGTCCCCATAACTACTGGCTGCCAAAACCAGCGGACATTGTGTTGGTGGAAGAAACAACTGGAGTCCTAAGCAGTTCCTCTTAACCCTCCCCCGCCCCACCACAGACTTACACAGAATCATTTCCTATGAGCTCCAGCACCGGGGTAGCAGCTTGAAGATACCAGTGGCATACAGTGAGGAAATGAAGTGTCTAGTATCAAGGTGAGAGTTGGGGGACAGCTTTCTCCCAGACAGAAAGGCAGACAGAGGCCATAGTTCCTTTTCTGAACCCTTCTGCAACAGAGCCACAGAGCTGGCAGGCAGGTACTTTATCTGAGTCTCCATCAACCTGGATAACACATTTTTCCCCACCCTGGAGATCCCCTGAGGCTCCATCCCACCCAAGTTATTGGCCCATCCATGCTGTTAACAGTGGCTTTTCCATGTGAATGGAATGGCTAGTCTTGGCTCTTGCTTCACAACTTCCTAAATTCTCTCAAATAAGCAACAGCTGGCCATAGCAAGCCCCTAGCCCTTATACCACTTGCTAAGTGGCCTCAGGCCTGGCACTAGTAGCAACCAGACTAGGTTCACAGCTTGGCGTGGCCTGGGGACCTGTAAACCCAGCAAAAGTAGCAGCCATCTCAGATTATTCTATAGCCTAGGCAGGGTGGCCCTGGGTAGAACACAATTGGAGGCCGACCTTGGCCTACACCACTGGGAAACCCCAGAGCCTGCACAATCAGTGGACAGCTACAGATCACAATGGAGCACCACCACCCAGACCCTGTGCAGCTAGTCCTCCATGGAGGGCAGAGGTGGATGGTTAGCAGTCACAGCCAGTCTTTGCAGCTGACAGGCCTGGGTAAATCCCTCCCAGTTACCTGCCAACAACAATGAAGGTTCAATTACAAGAGGAGAGTATACTCAGCCCACATGGAGGGCACACCTCGAGTACCTGGCTTGGGTGACAGTGGAGGCTGTGCCACTGGACCCTACAGGACACTTATTACATTAGGCCACACTACCAATACATGGAGTCAAAGCAGCTCTACCTCATAAATAGAAACAAACACAGGAAGGCTGCCAAAATGAGGAGGCAAAGAAACATGGACCAAATGAAAGAACAGATCAAAACTCCAGAAAAACAACTAAACAAAAGAAAAACAGGCAATTTATCAGATGCAGAGTACAAAACACTGATTATAAGCATGCTAAAGGAACTTAGTGAGGACCTCAATGACATAAAAAAGATACAGTCAGAAACAAAGGATACAAAAATTGCAACAAAGAACAATTTACAGGGAAACAACAGTAGAGTGGATGAAGCTGAGAATCAAATCAATGATTTGCAACATAAGGAAGCAAAAAACCAATCAGAACAAAAAGAAGAAAAGAGAATCCAAAAAAATGAGCATAGTATAAGCAACCTCTGGGACAACTTCAAACATTCCAAAATTCACAACTTAAGGGTGCCAGAAGAAGAAGAGAAAAAGTAAGAAATTGGAAATCTCTTTGAAAAAAATAATGAAAGAAAAGTTTCCTAATTTGATGAAGGAAATAGACATGCAAGTCTAGCAGGCACAGAGTCCCCAAACAAGATGGATGCAAAGAGGCTACTCCAAGGCACATCATAATTAAAGTGCCAAAGGTTAAAGATTAAGTGTAAATCCTAAAAGTAGCAAGAGAAAAGAAGTTAGTTACCTACAGGGGAGTTCCCATAAGATTGTCAGCTGATTTCTCAAAAGAAACTTTGCAAGCTGGAAGGATTAGCAAGAAATATTCAAAGTCATGGAAATCAAGGACCTACAGCCAAGATTACTCTACCCAGCAAAGCTATCATTTAGAATTGAAAGGCACATAAAGGGCTTCCCAGACCAGAAAAAAACTAAAGGAGTTCATCATCACCAAACCATTATTATGTGAAATGTTAAATGGACCTATTTAAGATAAAGAAGAAGTTCAAAACTATAAACAATAAAATGGCAATAAATACATATCTGTCAACAATTAAATCTAAAAAAACCAAGCTAAACAAACAAGAAGAACAGAGACGGAATCATGGATATGAAGAGCATTTTGATGGTTGCCTGATGGGGAGGGAGTTTGGGGAAAGAAGGGTGAAGAGGTGAGGGGATTAAGAAGTACAAACTGGCAGTTATTACAGAATAGCCATGGGGATGTAACCTACAGTATAGGAAATTGAGTAGCCAAATAACTTATACTCATGACCAGTGGACATGTCAGAGGTGTGGGGATTACTTGAGGGAGTGGGGTGCTGTTGGGGTGGAGAGGGCAAAGCAGGAAAAGTTGGGACAATTATAATGTTATAATCAATAAAATATAATTTAAAAAATTAAAGTATACTTAGATAAGTTGTAGATGTATAGTACATCTCCAGGGCAATGATTTCAAAATATTTATGCCCTTGCTGGTGTGGTTCAGTGGATTAGCACCGGCCTGCAAATGAAAAGGTCATGGGTTCCATTCCCAGACGGGGCTCATCCCTGGGTTGCAGGCCAATGTTTCCCTCTCTTTCTCCCTTCCTTCTCCTCTCTCTAAAGGTAAATAAATAAAATCTTTAAAAAATAAAATAGAAAAATATTTAAACATAATTGATATACTAGGAGAGGAAAGAAAATGGAATTATATGAAACACCCAATTAAAACCCAAGAAGGCAGATAATGAGTGAATGACAAAAAGAAAAGAAATGAGGAGAAAAACAACTTAATAAAAAACAGTTATAATAGTTATTAATGCAACTACAACAATAACCACTTTAAATGTGAGTGGTCTAAATATACCAATTAAAAGCCAGAGCGTATCAAGGTGGATAAAATAACAGGACCCCACTCTATGTTGTCTAAGAGACATACCATGCTAACACTGACTAAAAGAAAGCTACAGTAGCTATGCTAATCTCAGGCAAATTATCTCCTGCAGTATCTTGGAAAGTACTGCTCATGCCAATCGGGCCCACAGCTCTGGGAGAAGTGTTTGAGAAAAGTCAGAAAGTTTATGTGTTGACTGCGTTTTCTGCCTTTATCTAAGTTATATGAGATGAATCCAGGCAAGCATTAGCCAGCTTGAAAGCAGAGTGAAATGGAATAGGTTTCCACCAAGGAGGTTTTGTAAATGCTTTCTCTTGTGTATTTTACCAGACAATGGGAGCCAGCCAGATTAACGTCTGGTTGCTTTCCAATACAAGCTTATTTTTTCACATGGCCTTAGGGTATCCATCATAATAGTTTGAGTGTGGGTTTGTGTCATGTACCAACCAGTGAGTAAGAGAGGAGATTCTTGAGGCATAAGAACACTTCTTTTTCAGACAAGACATATGGCTGTGGTTAAAGCAACTGAATGGAAAGAAATATACCAGAAATGTATTAAAAATGCAGCCCTGACTGATGTGGCTCAGTTGGTTGGGTATCAGCCAGTAAAGTGAGGGGTCGCAGGTTCGATTCTCGGTCAGGGCACATCCCTGGGTTGGTGAATAAGTCCCTGGGATCGATGTTTCTCTCATACATCGATATTTCTTTCCCTTTCTCCTTCCCTTTTTTATTTAAAAGAAATGCACAGGCTGGCTTTCAAAAACCTGTAATTCTTCAACCCCTAAAGCAATCCCCAGAGTCCCGACAACTTAATCTACATGAGAGCATATTCTTCAATAACGCTTCAGATGTGGCTGAGGAGGGTAATTGGTGGAAGAACCCTCCAGAGGCAAAGCCAAAGACCGCAGAGGATGACGGGCAAGGAGATTCTTTGGCAGAGTCAGGGTCTAATGGAGAAATACATTTCATTGCCAGGGCAGGGAGCTTTTAATCTCAGCGGGCATTACATCATTGCAGTAATCCAATGATTGCTGTTTCCCTCCCTTTCTCTTTCTAAAAGAGCATTTTTATAATCTTGTTCTTAATTCATCACTCTCTTTTTGATGGGTAGAGGTGGGGAGGACAGATAACTTGTTTCTCAGTAGATGCTCACCTGAAAGAGTCACAAGTAGTCACGGTGAGGGGAATGCATAACACTCAGAGTTCTTAGATTTTTAAGAGAATGGAGAGGCCAGATGGAATTTTGTGTTGTTTCATTTGATCAGAGGAAAAGTATATTTTATGTGCAGGAAGAAAAAGAGTGAGCAGGACATTAGGGTGATCTGTGGGTGGATTTCATCTGAGACTGCTAGTTGCCTGTTTGTTTGCATTCTCCCCTCTTCCTTTAGCAATAGAATTACCCAAATTTTAGATTAACTCACAGCCATTCAGCCAAGACTATATTTCTCAGCCTCATTTGCACCTGAGTTTGACCATGTGACTTGGTTCTAGCTAATGGGATGTAAAAAAGAAATCATACATACTATATTTGGGCTACAAAAAATTAGGCAAGCACTCCTCCCAAGTCTTGGTTCTTTTCTCTCTTCCCAGTGGCCAAGAGGTTGATAGGTTTGAAATGCTAAAGCAGCCATCTTAGATGACAAGAAAGCAGCCATGATGGAGGAACAAAATAGACTGAGTCTGAGCCCCCAACACCTCGTACCTGCCATAGCAGCCCCAGAGTGCTTATGTCCACACTGTGACAGAAAGAGAAATAAAATTATTTCATGCTGATTTGGTTCTTTGCTAGAGCAACTCAAACTTATTGCCTAATTAATACAGGTACATAATCAAGTATCATATCTCAATGTATTATAATTATTTTAATTATGATTCTTTTTATTATAAGTAGCTAATTAGTAATAGTAATAGTATCAGCTAATAATAACATGTAAAAGTCTCTACTGTAACCAAGGGCTGGAAGTTCAGCCAACACTTGCAGGATCTAAAACAAGAAATAGAGAAGCCATCAGTAACTGAGGTTGCTCTTAGCTCTGCCTCTGCAATGTAGTTTCCTCTATGGTTGGTATGTGCTCAAATATGATTGAACTGGCCCCAGCTTTGCATCATGTTCTAACCAAGACAGACTTGGACCTCAGTCCTAATTTCAGAGTTACCATGATAGAGAATCTAACCCAGCTTTGTCTTGGGTGCACTAATTTAAGATTGATAGTGAAGAAGAAAGTTCTCAGAAAGGCTGGCGTCAGCTTTATAGAAAAACCATGAGTCTAATAAGTTATTAATTTAATAGTTTCTCTTCTGTATTATGCTTTGTTTTTAGGGCTGTGGAGAAACAGGAACTCCCATTCATTGCTGGTGGAAATGCAAATTGATATAACCACTGTGAAGTAGAATTTGGCAATATCTAACAAAACCATGATTGTGTTCATTTTTGACATAAAAATTGTACTTCTAGGAAGTTGTCCCCGAGATACGCCTTCAATAATATAAAACCACATATGCACAAGATTGTTCATTGCATCACTATTTGTAATTGCTGTCTGAATGCCCAAATGTAAGAAAATAACTGAAGTATGGTACAATCCAATACAATGGAGTACTATAAAACTATATAAAAAACACAATGATATCTATCAACTAATATGGAGTAATTTCCAAAATATTTTCTTATGTAAAAAAAGAAAATTATAAAACAGTATCTATGGCAGCAATTCTAAAAATGTAGTCCACACACACCTGTGGGGGCCCTGAGACACTTTCAGGTACTCCATGAGATTATTAGATTTTCCTAATAATACTAAGCCATATTTTGTCTTTTTTTCATTGCATTGATGGTGAAAAGCAATGAGGGTAAAAACTATTGAGGCCATCGCAAATCAAGGTTGTGGCAAACTCTTTATCACAACCAAACTCATTGGTTCAAGAAATAAAAAAGATTTCACTTAATTATGTCCTTGATGAAGTAGTAAAAATTAGTAATTTTATCAGAACTTGATCTGAATACATGTCTTTTTAAGATACTGTATTTCTAAATGGAAGTACACATGAAGCACTTCTGATACAGGGTATAAGACAGTTATCTCAAGGAAAAGTACTTCTGCTATTGTTTGAGTTACAAGCTGAGCTAACCACTTTTTTATGGAACAACAGTCTTACTTGAAATAACAACTGATAGACAGACTATTGTTATTCAGATTGGGTGTTTGACATTTTTTTTCTCAAATATGAATGAAGTGAGTTTATTGCTTCAGGCAAAATAACTGATAGCATATGTTGCTAATGGTAAAATTCAACTTTCAAGAAAAAAATAGAACTTTGGAAAAGTGCCATCCACTACTGTGAGCTTTTAAGCTTTCTTGTATTTAAAGATTTCTCTGATGGGGTTAGAGATGATTTCAAATCAAGTAATCTTAGCCACTGTACAATAAAATGTGTAAACATTTGAAATATCTACAAATTTCAGTGAATTATTATTTTCCAAATGATCAAAGCATGTTATAAAATCATGCATGATTAAAAGATACAATCAAAGTGTAAGATATATCAATGGATTTTATTGTAATACAATTTACAAAGTTCATTGACATGGTTTCAGATTCCATACTGTAATCAATATTTAAGAAACTAATGTTATTGAGTTTTAGGGTTAGTACCAAAGACACAATTATCTGAAAAGACTTAAAATATTCTTTCCTTTTCCAACTACATATCTGTTAGAGGCCAGGTGTTCATTATATACTTCTACCAAAATAATATACTACAAGAGATTACTTAAAGAAATAGACCATCACTTCTGGCCAAGATGGAGGCATAAGTAGATACACTTTCCCTCCTCACATAACTAAAAGAAAGACAACAACAAATTTAAAGACAAAAAATAACTAGAACTGCCAGAAAACTGAACTGTATGGAAGTCCAACAACCAAAGAGTTAAAGAAGAAATATTCATTCAGATCAGTAGGAGGGGTACTGATGGGCAGCTGGAGTGGAAAAAACTTTCAGCAAGGTGGCAGCTGGTGGAATGGACAAGGCAGTGACTGGTGGAGCAGGCAGTCCCACATTTGCATGTGGATAAACCGGGAGGAACAACTGGGGTGTAAGACAGACTGTGCAACCTAGGGTTCCAGTGTGGGGAAATAAAACCTGAAGAACTCTGACTGAAAAAACTTGTGGGGGTTGAGGTGGCAGGAGAAACTCCCAGTCTCAAAGGAGAGTTTATTGGAGGGACACTGGGACCCACAGTGTCCCTCCAATAAACTCACCCACTTGGGAATCAGCAACAGAAGGGCCTAATTTGCTTATGGGTAGCAGAGGAAGTGACTGAAAGCCAGCAGAGAGCTGAGCAAGCAGCATTTTTCCCTCTTGGACCCCTCCCCGACATATGCACCACAAATGAGTCCACCTTGGACAATACCTAAGTCTCTGCCCCTTACTACATAACAGGCACACTGAGACAAAAAAAAAAAAAAAAAAAAAAAAAAAAAAAAAAAAAAAAAAAAAAAAAAAAAAAAAAAAAAAAAAAAAAAAAAAAAGGCCCAAATGAAATAACAGACCAAAGCTCCATATAAAAATACAATTAAGTGATGAAGAGATAGCCAGCCTATCAGATACAGAATTCAAAACGCTGGCTGGTAATCAGGATGCTCACAGAAATGACTGAGTATGGTCACAAAATAGAGGAATAAGTGAAGGCTATGTAAAGTGAAATAAAGGAAAATGTACAGGGAACCAACAGTGAAGGGAAGGATACTGGAACTCAAATCAACAGTTAGGAACTGAAAGAAGAAAAAAGCATTCAACCAGAATAGAATGAAGAAACAAGAATTCAAAAATACAAGGAGAGGCTTGGGGAACCTCCTGGACAACTTTAAATGTTCCAACATCCAAATCATAGGGGTTCCAGAAGGAGAAGAGGAAGAGCAATGGAAAACTTATTTGAAAAAATAATGAAGGAGAACTTCCCTAATCTGGCAAAGGAAATAGACTTCCAGGAAGTCCAGGAAGCTCAGAGAGTCCCAAAGAAGTTGGACCCAAGGAAGCACACACCAAGGCACATCATAAGTATATTACCCAAGATTAAAGAGGAGAGAATCTTAAAAGCAGCTACAGAAAAGGAGCCACAGCTGATGAAGCTCAGTGGATTGAGCATAGGCCTGTGAAGCCAAAGGTCGCCAGTTTGATTCCCAGTCAGTGCACATGCCTGGGTTGTGGGTCAGGTCTCCTGTGTGAGGCACTTGAGAGGCAACTACACATTGATATTTCTCTCCCTTTCTTTCTCCCTCCCCTCCCCTCTCTCTAAAAATAAATAAATAAAATCTTTTTTTAAAAAGAGAGAGAAAAGGAGACTGTTACCTACAAAGGAGTGTCCATAAGACTGTCAGTTGATTTCTCAAAAGAAATCTTACAGGCAAGAAGTGGATAGAAAGAAGTATTCGAAGTCATGAAAGGCAAAGACCTATATTGAAGATTACTCTGTCCAGCAAAGCTTTCATTTAGAATGCAAGAGCAGATAAAGTGCTTCCAAGATAAGGTCAAGTTAAAGGAGTTTATTATCACCAAGCCCTTATTATATGGAATGTTAAAGGGACTTATCTAAGAAAAAGAAGAAGATAAAAAATACGAACAGTAAAGTATCAACAAACTCACAACTATCAACAACTAAATCTAAAAAAAACAAAAATGAACTAAGCAAATAACTAGAACAGGAACAGAATCACAGAAATAGAGATCACTTGGAGGGTTATCAGTGGGAAGGGGGAGGGGAGAGAATGGGGGAAAAGGTACAGGGAATAAGAAGCATAAATGGTAGGTACAAAATAGACAGGAGGAGGTTAAGAATAGTATAGGAAACAGAGAATTCAAAGAACTTATATGTACAACCCATGGACATGAACTAAGTTAGGGGTAATGATGGTGGGAGGGGGACTACCAGGCAGAGGGAAATAAAGGGGAGAAAATGGGACAACTGTAATAGCATAATCAAGAAAATATATTAAAAAAGAAACAGATTGAGAATGTAGCCGTATTCTATTAAATTAGACAATTAAATTTTTTTAAATGTAAAACAATTTCTTTTATTTTTTGTTTGAGAAAGTGCAGTTATTTTCATAAAAATATGTTTATATTTCAGGAGCTTTTATTGCTAATTTTAAGTAAACTAATAAATATTTTTATAATTTTTCAATTTTAATTTCTAATGCATTAAATATATAGGTATAGTCCACATAAACAAAAACTTTTTGACTCTTCAATAACTTTTAATAGTCCGAAGAGGCCTGGAGACTTACAACTTTGAGAACTGCTGATCTATAATGTACTACCTATTGTATAATAAAGAAATATACATATTCTTTTCTCTTTCTTTCTTTCTTTCTTTCTTTCTTTCTTTCTTTCTTTCTTTCTTTCTTTCTTTCTTTTTGTAAAATCAAAACAGAAAGGGAACACTAGAAACCAATGATGCTGGTGACTGTATGGTGAGAAGAACTTGCAGGACTGACACTTCTGTAGGTAAATAAACCTTCCAATTAGTACTGATTTTGGAACCACACTAATGTTTTAAATACTAAAAAATAATAATAAAATCAAAAGGATGTGGGGAAACTATAAAATGGTAATGTAAATTATAATTGCATTTCAATATAATAATAATCACATTGAAAAGGGTAGAAAATACAGCTAACTCAAGTAAGTTTTTTAAAAATATTTTATTTTTTTTTTTTTAGAGAGAGGGGAAGGGAGGGAGGAAGAGAGGGAGAGAAACATCAATGTGCGGTTGCCTCTTGTGCACCCTCAAAGGGGGACTTGGCCTGCAACCCAGGCATGTGCCCTGAGCAGGAATTGAAACTGTGACCCTTTGGTTTGCAGGCTGACACTCAATCCACTGAGCCACACCAGCCAGGGCTCAAGTAACTTTTAAACTCAGTATTTTGACCTTATACCCTCAGACTAAAGAAAAAAAAATAAATGGATACTGAATTATAATAGTAGGTTTGTTCTTTGCAGAGACATGTCTGGTATATCCTAAGACTGAACAAGTACTAATTATCTTGAGAGTAATGGGAAACAGGTTTCTCACTGTTGGAAAAGAGAATTACAACTATGAAAAGTGGAAAGACTGAAGCGAGTCCTGTGGTGTTTGACTGAAATGTATCAGTGTGAATGCAAGGTTTTCAATGTATAGACACAGAGGTGTGAGTGCGTGAGTGCATGTGTGCATTCCACCTCTGTCCACTGAGAGGACCCAGAAGTAATGGTACTCCAGTAGTAATAAGCACATGTGGAACCCATGTCTTAGTTTCTAAATACCGTTCTATACTGAAAATGACTAGGGCTTTTGGAGAAATGATTGGTTCCAAGTCTGGGGCAGGGAAAATCAGTGTGAGCCTGGAAAGTCCTCAATAATGGAGTTGAATCAAAAGGACAAGATCAGTTTGAGAAACTCCCACTGGCCAAACATGAGACAATCTGAGCACCAACATAAATAATATTATAATAGTACATAATTAGTTATAATCCACTGAATAAAAGAGCTCCATAAATCCACAGGGATATAAATAGATAAGCAAATGGGGAAGGAGAAGTTCTTCTGTACAGAACGCCAACAAGTAATAAAAAGAAATGATGGTATTAGAAATCACTACTTGACAAATATATTAATATTTCATTCAAGCTATTACATTAATGGATTAGATACCATGTTTTAAAAAATTCTTATCGATTGATTTTTAGACAGAGAGGAAAGGTGAGAGAAAGGGAAAGACACATCAATTTGTTGTTCCACTTCATTATGCATTCATTCATCAGTTGATTCTTATATGTGCCCTGACCAGGAATCAAACCTGCAAACTTAGCATATGCAGACAACATTTAACTAACTGAGTTACCAAGCCAAGGCTAGACACCATTTTAACAAGTAATCAAGGTTAGCATTGCTCAGTAAGGTAGAAATTTTCAACTGCTGTGCTGCAAGAATTTTTAAAACATGCAATACCTGACTATTTAGTCCGGGGCACTGATCTCTTTTCCTTAGATTGTCAAATAAAAACATGACAACAGCCAGCATAATAGCTGTCGGGTGCCCTGTCTTGAACCATAAATATATAGATAATATAATAGAGCTGCATCTTATTGATCACACTCCATAATAAGATTGCATCCGATTGGTTAACTCTTGGTACCAGAAAACTTTATATACAAGTATAGGCACCTGACTTTTTAAAAAAGTCATGTTGGAGCAAAAAGGGTAGATAATTACCACTATTATTTTTTTTTGTGAATCAATCAGAATTATACCTATTTTTTGTCATAGCTGCAAACATAAAATATTTTTGGTATGCCACAGAATTCTAGTCATTAGTTTATGTGTGCCACAAGACGAAAAAGGTTGAAAATGGCTGCTGTGAAGGTGGACGTCAACGGTGAAATTATCTGCCACCTAATATGATGCACTGAGGACATAATGTCACTTTGGTGATGTAGCTGTCAAAAATACACAGCCTCAATCTAAATATGAGGAAACATGAGACAATGCCAAAGTGAGGATCATTCTAAAAACAGCAGGTCTTTACTCTTCAAAAATGCCAAGGTCATGAATGACAAAGAGACTGTTCCAGATTAAAGGAGACTAATGAAACAGGCCAACTAAATACATGTGATCTTGGATGGGCTCTTAGTCTAGAAATTTTTGCTTTCTTATGAAAGACATTATCTGACAACTAGCAAATTATGAATCTGGTCTGTATATTGAGTAATAGCGGAATATCAGTGTTGGTTTCCTAATTTTGATAATTGCATTATGTAAGAGGATGTCCTTATTCTTAGAACCCAAGGGGCAGTGTATCTGCAACTTATTCTTAAATGATTCAGGAAAAAAAAACCCATATGTGTGGGAAGAGAATGTGTGTATGTGTGTGAATATAAAATAATGAACCAGTGCTGGCTGCTGTGGCTCAGTGGTTGAGTGCCGGCCTGCAAATCAAAGGGTTGCTGGTTTGATTCGCAGTCTAGGGCACATGCCTGGGTTGTGGGCCAGGTCTCCAGTGGGGCCATGCAAGAGGCAACCACACATTGATGTTCCTCTCCCTCTCTTTCTTCCCTTCCCCTCTCTAAAAAATAAATAAATAAAATCTTTTTTTAAAAAAATAGATAAATAAATACAATAATGAGCCAAATCTGTGGAATCTGGGCAGTGGAGAGTATATAGGAGTTCTTTGTACTGTTGTTACTACTTTTTTTAGAAGACTGAAATTACATCAAAATTAAAAATCATAAAAGTAAATGAGGGAGTAAAGAAATTCTAACACATGTAATAACATGAATCAACCTTGGAAACATTATGCTAAGTGAAATACCAGACTCAGAAAGAAAAAATAGGGTATAATTCAACTTATATGAGGGACCTAGAAAGATCAAGTTCATAGAGACAGAAAGTACAATAGGGGTTGTCAGGGGCTGGGAGAGGGAGGAATGGGGAGTTTTTGTTTAATGGATGCAGAGCTTCAGTTTGGCAGGATGAAAAAGTTTTGGAGCTGGTAATAGTTGATGATGGCTGCACAACAGTGTGAATGGACTCAGTACCATTGAATCATACACTTAAAAAATAAAAATATAGCCCTGGCTGGCGTAGCTCAGTGGATTGAGCGCGAGCTGCGAACCAGGCATTGCAGGTTCGATTCCCAGTCAGGGCACATGCCTAGGTTGCAGGCCATGACCCCCAGCAACCGCACATTGATGCTTCTCTCTCTCTCTCTCCCTCTCCCTTCCCTCTCTAAAAATAAATAAATAAAATCTTTAAAAAAAAAAATAAAAAAAATAAAAAATAAAATAAAAATATAGCCCTGGCTGGTGTAGCTCAGTGGATTGAGCGCGGGCTGCGAACCAGGCATCGTAGGTTCGATTCCCAGTCAGGGCACATGCCTAGGTTGCAGGCCGTGTCTCCCAGCAACCGCACATTGATGTTTCTCTCTCTCTCTCTCACTCCCTCCCTTCCCTCTCTAAAAAAAAAAATAAATAAATAAATCTTTAAAAAATAAAATAAAAATAAAAATACAATAAATATTAAATCAGCAATAATAATAATGGTAATATTTACATTATGTATTCTTACCACACATACAAAAAAGTAAATGAGGATTGACAGCCACAGATTTACGTTTTAACCCCACAACATCACCCCTACTTCCCCAGAACTGATTACAACTGCAGTTTCATTCTACAAAAGCATTTAAGAACCAGAGATCTTGTAACATCTTGCCAATCAAAGTGAGAACAGCCTATTTAAATAATAGTGATAAGCTGGCTCAGGAGGTAATTTTAATTACTACAGTAGTTAGCCAACAGCCTGTTTGCAGGGTAACACTTCCCAAAGATGCTGGTGACACTGAAAATCACGCATTTTGCAAGCCTTTTGCTTTTGCACCCTGTGACCTTTACAGTGTGAATAGGAAAAATAATGCAAAGTAAAATAGCTGATTTATGCAGTTTAAGTTCTGGCACCAGCCTGACCTGAAGTGAGTTCACGTACTCACTTAGGTTACTCATTATTTTTTTATGGTATAAAAAATGGTAAAGTACTTTCTATACTTTAAGAATTTGTAGTACAGTATCAAATATCAGGCACAATAAATCTTGTCTTATTTTTAGACAAATGTAAAATACCAAGTGAAAAAAATCATTTCCATTTTCACAGGCACCGTGAAATTTCAGGCCTTTAATTTTTAAACCCTGTTAATCAGACTCTGCCTCTAATTCATTCTGCAGAAAACTGCAAACTTCATCTTCCCAAAGTGTTGTAAAGTTTCATCATTTCCCACAGAATAAGGCCCCGACTCCGCCTCAGTATTGTTATTTGATCTTAATATACCTTTTGAGGTTTGCCTTCTATGATTCCCTTCTTCTGTATCCATCAGATTAGTCCACCAAACCTTAAAATAAACTCCCCCAAAGTGTAACTGGGGATCAAAGAGTACACCCAAGACTTTAGATATATAGTTGTTCTCTCACCAGCTTTGAACAAAACGCTTCTTTTTCCACACATTTTTATCAGCTCTACTTCCTTCAGTTTTTTAAATTCACTGAACTACTCCTCTCTTCTCCTCCTTTGAACTCCTGGCACATTCATCCACTTTGCAAACTTCACACAAACCAGTTTAAAACTTTGCAAACAGAATCCACTCAAGAATATTAGTCAGTATCTGTCAAGTGAATAATATCGCTATTTCCGTTCATGTGTAAAACCTGTAATTCAGCCTACAGCCAGGTGTCAAGGATAGGCAGCTTTTTTTTCTTTAACTTAAGAAATAACACCAATTGCCTTTTATGATGATAAAAGTGAAAGAATTCAAGCTCATTGCAAAAAACTTGCAAGAGAGTAAGAAGCCATATCCTCTTAACCCCAGCATAGGCATTATTTACATTTAGGGCTACAAATAGGCAAATTTTAAAAAATTTTTATTTTTATCATTGTTCAAGTATAGTTTTCTGTCCTTTATTCCCATCCCAGCCGACCCATCCCACCTCCCTCCCATTTCCACCCCACCTCTCTCTCATTTCCAACCCCCTAGTTTTTGTCCTTGTGTCCTTTATATTTGTTCCTGTAAACCCTTCCCATTCTCCCCTGAAATTCCCCTGAAATTCCCTCCTCTCTCCCCTCTGGTCATTGTCAGCCTGTTCTCTATTTCAGTGTCTTTGGCTATATTTTGCTTTTCTGTTTGTTTTGTTGATTAGGTTCCTGTTAAAGATGAGATCATATGGTATTTGTCTTTCATTGCCTGGCTTATTTTGCTTAGCATAATGCTCTCCAGCTCCATCCATGCTGTCGCAAAGGGTAGGAGCTCCTTGTTTCTTTCTGCTGCATAGAATTCCATTGTGTAAATGTACTGTAGTTTTTTGGTCCAATCATTTACTGATGGGCACCTAGGTTGCTTCCAGCACTTGGCTATTGTAAATTGTGCTGCTATGAACATTGGGGTGCATAGGTTCTTTTAGATTGGTGTTTCAGGGTTCTTAGGATATAATCCTAGCAGTGGAATTGCTGGGTCAAAAGGCAGTTCCATTTTTAGTTTTCTGAGGAAATTCCATACTGTTTTCCATAGTGGTTGTACCAGTCTGCAGTCCCACCAATAGTGCACTAGGGTCCCCTTTTCTCCACATCCTCTCCAACACTTGCTGTTTGTTGCTTTGTTTATGATGGCCATTCTGATCAGTGTGAAGTGGTATCTCATCGTGGTTTTAATTTGTATCTCTCTGATGGCTAGTGATGCTGAGCATCTTTTCATGTGTTTCTGGATCCTCTGTGTGTCCTCCTTGGAGAAGTGTCTCTTCAAGTCCTTTGCCCATTTTTTAATTGGGTTGCTTGTCTTCTTAGAGTGGAGTTGTGTAAGTTCTTTATATATTTTGGAGATTAAACCGTTGTCTGAGGTATCATTGGCAAATATGTTTTCCCATACAGTTGTTTCTCTATTTTAATACTATTTTCTTTAGCCATGCAGAAGCTTTATATTTTGATGAGATCCCATTTATTTATCCTTTCCTTTATGTCCCTTGCTCTAGGGGATATATCAGTAAAAATGTTGCTGTGTGAAATACCTGAGATTTTCCTGCCTATGTTCTCCTATAGGACTTTAATGGTATGACGGTTTATATTTAAATCTTTTATCCACCTTGAATTTATTTTTGTGCATGGTGTAACGTGGTGCTCGAGTTTCATTTTTTTGCATGTAGCTGTCCAGTTCTCCCAACACCATTTGTTGAAGAGGATATTTTTACTCTATTTTATGTTGCTGTACCCTCTTTCAAATATTAATTGACTGTAGAGACTTGGGTTTATTTCTGGGCTCTCTGTTCTGTTCCACTGGTCCATGTGCATGTTTTTATGCCAATACCAGGCTGTTCTGATTACAGTGGCCTTGTAATACAGTTTAGTATCAGGTATTGTGATCCCTCCTACTTTACTCTTCTTTCTCAAAATTGCAGCAGCTATTCGGGGTTGTTTATGGTTCCATATAAATTTTTGAAGTGTTTGTTCTATGTCCGTGAAATATGTCATTGGTACTTCAATAGGTATTGCATTGAATGTGTAAATTGCTTTGGGTAGTATGGACATTTTGATGATGTTAATTCTTCCAATCCATGAACACGGTATATGTTTCCATTTGTTTGTGTCTTCCTTGATTTCTTTCTTCAGTGTTGTGTAGTTTTCTGCATACGGGTTGTTTACCTCCTCGGTTAGGTTTATGCCTCGGTATTTTATTTTTCTTTTTGCTATATCGAATGGGATTTTTTTCTTAATTTCTGCTTCTGCTGTTTCATTGTTGGTGTACAAAAATTCCTTTGATTTCTGAATATTTACTTTGCATCCCACTGTTTTTCCCAGATTCATTTATTAGGTCAAGCAGTTTTTTTGGCCAACTCTATAGGATTTTCTATGTACACTATCATGTCTTCTGCAAACTGTGACAGTTTTGTTTCCTCCTTTCCAATTTGGATGCCTTTTATTTCCTTTTCTTGTCTGATTGCTGTGGCTAAAACTTCCAATACTATATTGAATAGAAGTGGTGAAAGTAGACATCCTTGTATTGTTCCTGATCTTAGTGGAAAAGATTTTAGTTTTTGTCCATTGAGTATGATGGTGGCTGTAGGTCTCTCATATATGGCCTTTATTATGTTGAGAAATGCTCCCTCTAGTCCCACTTTGCTGAGTATTTTTATCATAAATGGGTGCTGTACCTTATCAACTGCTTCTTCTGCATCTATTGATATGATCATGTGATTATTGTCTTTGCTTTCATTTATATGATGTATTACATTTACTGATTTGTGAGTATTGTACCATCCTTCCATCCCTGGGATGAATCCCACTTGGTCATGGTGTATGATCTTTTTAATGTATTGTTGGATGCAGTTTGCCAATATTTTGTTGAGGATTTTAACATCTATGTTCATCAGCAATATTGGTCCAAATAAAAACATTGATGCTGGGTAGAACAATCTTGGCTATAGGTCTTTGCTTTTCATAATTTTAAATATTTCTTACCAATCCCTTCTAGCCTGCAAAATTTGTTTTGAGAAATCAGCTGACTGTCTTATGGGGGCACCCCTCTAGGTAACTAACTGCTTTTCTCTTGCTGCTTGTAAGAGGATTCAGGAAGTTGTGAAGCATAAACAAAGACCAGTCATGCATATGGAAAAGCAACTTGGGTGGGCCTGTAAATTGGGTTTGCAGGAGTCTCTGGGGAATCTCCAAAGCAAGTCAAACAGTGTTAGCCAAGTTGATGGAATCTCAGATATGACACCAGCTTACAGTCTCTGTTGGGGGGAATTTAAAAACGGACAATAGCCTCTGCCTCACCTTGATGCCAGACACTTCTGTTTCTCCCTGTATACCATTGTCCTTCAAGGTGCTACCCTGGTGCCAGAGCTCAGAGGGAGTGAGTCTGAGTAGGTGCGTCATGTGTGGGTTCTTCAGGAGGAACTGCTTTGGCTCCAGCAGTGTCTTCCACTGACTCAATTCCCCTGGTTTGTGCAGCCAGAAGTTGTAGGGACTTATCTTCCTGGCACTGGAACCATGGCCTAGTGGGCCTGGTGTGGGGCTAGGGACTCCTTGCTCCTGAGATATCCCTCCTGAATTTTTATCCACCACACATGGGTGAAGGACCAACCAGTTCTGTATATGTGCCCCTCGTACTAGTCTGGATGGACGTGGTTCCTTAATTCCATAGTTGTCAGATTTTCATTCAACTCGATTTCTGATGGTTCTGAGTGACGGTTGTTCTCTATTTTAGTTGTAATTTTGATGTGCTTGTGTGAAAAGGCAAGCCATGTCTGCTTATGCCACCATCTTGACTGGAAGTCTATAAATCTTTCCAGACTGTACTCTTCCCATCTCCTCATTCTTGTTTCACACACAGAAGGAAATAATTGGCTTTTATAGTTTTTTTGCAGCTGTTTATTTTTTAAAGTATTCTTTTTTGCAGTTAGTGAAGTAAAACAGTATTTCTAGAGACCTCAAAGTGAGGTATTGATTTAGTGAACATATTTCCTGCAAAAAAAAAAAAATGAGGGCAAATAGTCTGACAAATTCAAATAGAGCAAATGGAAATAAATATTTGAGGGTTGGCTGACCAAAAGAGAAAATTTACCTCAGTTTTTGGTCTAAAAGAGGTTAATAAAACTAAAAACCTTAAAGTACCTTCTGAAGATAAAATATAATTGTTCTCTTTGGCATGAAAAAAATGTTTAACCATAAGAAACAAAATTAGCCCTGGCTAGTGTGGCTCAGTGGATTGTGGACTGTGAACCAAAGGGTTGATGGTTCAATTCCCAGTCAGAGCACATGCCTGGGTTGTAGGCCAGGTCACCAGTGGGGGCTGCTCAAGAGGCAACCATACATTGATGTTTCTCTCTCCTTTGCCCTTTCTAAAAATAAATAAATAAAATACCTTAAAAAAAGGAAACAAAATTAGCTAGAAGGGGGATCAATAGGGCACAATTCTGGGACTTTTTAGCGCCCTTAGTGAATAAATCATTTATACTAGAGAGTAAGGAATTACTGACTCGGCAAGCCAAAACATTAGCTATGTGAGTATATTAAGAAATGAAATGATGGCTGGGATTTGTTTCAAAATAATACAGCACCCCTTGCTGGTGTGGCTCAGTGAATTGAGTGCTGGCCTGCAAACCAAAAGGTCGCCAGTTCGATTCCCCATCAGGGCACATGCCTGGGTTACAGGCCAGGTCCCCAGTGGGGAATGTGCCATAGGCAGCTGATTGATATTTCTCTTCCTCTCTTTCTCCTTCCCTTCTCCCTCTCTAAAAATAAATAAATAAAAGTTTTTTAAAAATCAAAATAATACAGTAGAGAAGGATGTGTGTGAGACTATAGATGAAGCAAGAGTGGCCATGGGTTAATAATTGTGGAAGGTAGGCGATGAGTATGTGGGGGTTCATTACACTAGGATCTCCACTGTTAGATACAAATCAATCCGTAATAAAAAGTGAAAAAGCAAAACAAACAAAGGCATTCTGTGCATGACAAAGTCCTTATTTCCGAGGTCACCTGGCTACTTTTAAGGCTTTTAAAAAATAAAATTGATTCAGATCTAGTAGACATGTGTGTGAGTTGTTGCCAAACTGAAACAAAAAGGGAGTGAAAAATCTGGACAGATTTAGATGCCTACTTCACCCGTGAGGAGTAGCCCGAATCTACTCTGAAAATGAGTTGCTGAGGAGAGCTTCCAAATGAGGAAGAAAAATAAAATATGTACCTAAGTTTTAAAATCAAAGTACCAGTATATCCAAGTAGCTTGGAAGTGAATATGTTTTCCTCCCTTGTAAGGTGATATGGAAGAATCGTTTTGGCTTTTGCATGACACCCTGTAGAAGCCTGTTGAAAAGTCTGGGAGATAACAGATTTTTCCCTCTTTACTTAAATGTTCCATCCTTTTCGGGGGACATGCTGACTCCATCCATACATTGATAACATTTATCAATTTCATTTTATGGAAAAGCATCTTGCCCTATTTTTATATGTTGTAACGCTTGGCCAATTTTCTGTAAAAATTGCCTGCATCAGAATGAACCTTTCCAGTTTTGCAGATTTGGTCATCCAATACACCAATCTAAATGGTGTGACAGCTTTTGTTACTATTCCTTGTAAAAGGTGATGAATAATGAGCTCCAAGGGTGTCACTGGGGGTTATTCACACTTGCTAATGATTAACTACCCATGGCTCCTGAACTGCAGAGCCAATTCTAAAGGCCCTAAATACTTAGTCTAATTTTAAATCTCTGCTAGGGGGAGGGAGACATATAGAATTTGCAAAAATCCCTTCTACCTCAAGTCAGACTAAATGTATGATAATTGAGGAGTGTACATAAATAACAATTGTAGTTATAATCAACGACATTTAGTTATTAAAATAATGATAGTAGGCCTGCCTTGCAAGAAATGTTAAAAGTTCTTTAGACGGAGGAAAATAAGATAGGCCAGAAAGTCAGGCCTACACAAAGAAAGGAAGAATACAAAAGAATAAGGGAAAGTAAAATAAAACCATGGTGTAGCCCCTCTGCCCCAGTCTGTGATCAGGCACTTGCCTTCAACTTCACCCCATGTGTCTCTCTCTGTCCATCTCACATTTCAAGCTTGTACAAAATAGTAGATGAAAAAAATAGCCTCCTTATCACGCATCCCACCTCCTTCTCTTCTCTTCCTCCAAGTGTAGTTGTTGATAATATTTCCTTGAATATCATTCTAAAAACACAGGCATAAAATGTTTTACACCAAACAGAAAATAGTATAGCATGCTGTACCTTGCTTAAGAAGAAAACAACCCTAATCAACATATATTAACCTTTCCATAACAGCTCAATCCAATTTACTTTGTTGTAATGACTGTTTTTATGGTTTTTTAAATGTTTTTATTTGGATTCCTTTTTTTAGTAAACTGTCTATATCTTTTGCCCAACTTTTAAAAAACAGGATTCTTCTTTCCTATGATTTTTATGAGCTCTTCATATATTAGGTAAGTTGGTCTGATGATGCCTGACATGCTGCAAGCACTTTTTCCCAGTTTCTTTGCTTTTGGAAATTTTATAAAATTCTTCAAGCATAGTTTTTTTAAAAAACACAATGCTTATAAACATTTATATACTTCATTCTCAGCGTTGTGCCCTACTAAAAAGGCCCTCACCATTCCAAGATCATATTCATGCCCCCACACCATTAACATTTTGGACGTGATAACTGTTGTTGTGGTCTGTATGTGTGTAGTACAATGCTTGGCAGCTTCCCTGTCCTCTACGCACTAGATGCGGGTAGCTTTCCCTCCTCAGTAGGTGATGACCAAATGTCTCCAAACAATGTCAAATGTCCCTGGGAGGCAAAATTGACACACACACATACCACCTGTTTTAGAACGTATTTGGTGCATTTTAAATTACTTTAATATTTCAATCTTTGACTAAATGAATTCTATTTTTGTTAAAGGAGTGAGATAGATGCAGCTTTATTTTCAACTAAAAATAGTCAATTATCCAAATTCAATTTATCTCTGATCTGAAAAAGCTACCTTTGCCAAAATCTAAATCTCTTTATATTCTAATATCTCATTGTCCTTTGTTTCCTCTTTATTGATTTTCAGTACAAAACTTTTACATTTTAATTATTAAAAACTTCAAAACACTTTACTATTTAGGGGGGTTCCTGTTTTTCCTCATCTCAAGTTTCTCTTTTAGAATTTCCCAGCTGTTGTGAGATATGTATTTTTTTATGAACTGTGGCAATTTATAAAAATCCTGTGGTGTTTTAATGGAAATTGCTTTGAATTTAAAGATTGATATGGGCCCTGCCCAGATAGCTCAGTTGGTTAGAGCGTCCTGGTGTCCTCCCAGCACACAAAGGTCTCGGGGTTTCATCCAGGGCAGGGTACACACAAGAACCAACCAATGAATGCATAAGTAAGTGGAACAACAAATCAATGTTTGTTTTTGGTTTTTATCTCTCTCTTCCATCCTCTCTAAAATCAATTAAAACTAAATAAAGAGTGATTTGGGGGAGAATAAACATCTTTCTGCTTTCATTATTGAATCTTGCTTGAAACAATGTTATATTTTTTATTTTACTTACGTCTTTCTTTGTGTCCCTCAGTAGAATTTTACATTTTCTTCATAAAACTTGCACATACTTCTTGCTAATTTTATTCTTAGATATTTCATTTTTGGGGGGTTTGTTATTTGTTTGGGGTGTTTTGTTTTATTTGTTTTTTTGCTATTATAAATGGGTTCTCTACTGTTTGGGAAGATAAATGGAAACTTGTCAATGGATTAACTACTTTCATGTAAGTAGAGAAAGGGAATAAGTTACAATCTGGTATGGTATTCTGAAAGCCTTATTTTAGTGGTAGTCAAAGGAAAATAAATTAATGGTCAATTAACCGAAATAATTTAAAGTGTGGTGTTATGGAAAAAATAAAGGGTCAAGGTAGATCTGTGGTCTTCAACCAGAGGTGACCCTCCCCACATCCACCCAACCCCCATGCCGGCTCTTTTCCATCTTCAGTGGAGGACTTCAGGCAAAGTCTGGAGGTGTTGTTTTGTTTGTCACAACTTGGGGGATGGGTGTTACTGACAAGTATTGGTTAGTGGCCAGGGATGCTGCTAAACATCCTACAATACACAATACAGAATTATCTGGCCCCAAATGTTAATAGGGCTGTGGTTAAGAAACCCTGAGGTAGGTGGTAGCAGTGGGGATACCTAAATTTAGGTCAGGATATCACAGACTCCTCAGGCTCCAAGCAGAGGGCACATGAAAAGAACAAACAATAATAGTAATAAAAGAAATCCCTTACATTTGTATGTAGTATACGCATGTGCCTTTGGAGAGTGAAGAGAGGAATTAAGAGGTCGTTTATTTATTTTTTTAAAGAGGCCTTTTATATTTCACTTTGTTAGTGAAATATAACTAAATATTTCTTCCTTGGATTTTTGAGCACAGCCTTTTTTGCAACTGAAAAATGAGGAGGGGGGGGAAGCACAAAAATCTGGCAGGTTGGAACAGAGCCTGTTGTAAGACTACTGGTAGAATCTAGAGAAGAGATTTCCCAGCAACCCCCCCATGCTCAGGAGGCCCTGGTGCCATCACCTGTGCTTGGTGTCTGCCTCACATGCCGCCTTCCGCATCCACAGGCTCTTCAACAAAACGACAGAGGAAACTTGACTTAAAGCCAGATAATTTACACCCAGTACTTGATTTTATACATTTTTGTTTTGTTATATTTGGATGTATACATGTTATCTTGACTTTAGGGGAAAAAATAACCTACTTTACTATGCTATTAGACAAGGTCACTTAAGGGGTTCATAAACTGTACAGCACACTACTGATATATGATGAGGCCAAAAGAGGGTAAAGGCTGTGCTGGACAAATTGTTTTTTCCCTCCCTGCCCTTGACTCCAAACCTATAGGCAAAGGAAAATGAGCGAGAAAGGAAGGGAAGTGCAGGTTAGAAGAAAAGTGATGACTAAAGTAGTTGCAGGATTCACAATGTTCATGTAACTAAGAACTGAATGATCCTGACGTGGTCGATGAAATCACAAGATGGTTGTAGCCGATGCGCAGGCCCTTGAAAAGGCCATGGTCAGCTTCTTTCTAAGCAGCCCCATTCCCCTGGCCTGAGATGTGCGGAGATGATCATGGAATCCTTGTGCAGAGATGATCATGGAATCCTTGTGCAGTGTTTGGAGACTAACAGTCTGCATATTTTTTCTTTCTAAATGTCTGTCCCCGGTAGTGGGGGTATAAGGTGACTAAATGGTAGTGGGGAAAAAATACAAGATAAATTTTTTAAAAGAATTTAAAAGAAAAAAATAAATATATGTCCCCCAGAACCTAGAAATCAAAAGGGACCCAACGACTGAGTCATCATTCATCCACTAAGGACAAAGCCAGATGGAACTCACGCCTGATCAACCGTTGCTGAGTAGATGAGTGAAATACATTCTCCAATCACATCAAGGCCCTGACATAAAACCAGCTGGATGTATTGATATATTTTTTTTGGCTTATGTGCCTCTGAAAGGTGTGCAGGCTGTGAAAGGTACTTTAAACAACTTTCTTTCTTGGCCTTGAGGCAACTTTAGAAGATAGGGTAATGGCACTATGTGTGCCGGGAGGGAAAAATAATGGTGAAAACGTTTACCAGCAGCTTTCTTCAGCACCATACATCATCTCACTTTTTGTCACGCAATGTGAATCCATATGAGTTTTTATTAATGAAAACTTTTTAGCACGGGAAAGAATCTTAAGTCATTGGATCAGTTTTCAGTTTTACGGAGAGGCCCTATCTTTGACAGGAAGGAATCGACACAGCCAGAACTAAAGCTTTCTTTTCCAACTCAGGAAAAGCAAATAAAAACATCCTAAGCAATTGCGGGTTTTTCGAGCCCACTCCTTTGGGTGGTTTTTCTTGCTGATGTCATTTTCAGAACACTTTTCAGAACGCACCAACAATTCAAAGCTCCAAACGAACTTGGTAACTAGCCTCGAGAGTGGGGACCCCCACCCGAGGAGTCATCACACGGAAAGGTGCTCCTGCTTCTCTTAGGAACATCTCTGCACCTTGAATACCTGCTTCGATGACGCGCGCCAGCAAAAGGTAAGCATGGCCGGATCAAGCCGGACCTCCAGCAAGAGAATTTAAAGTTCGAATTTTTCCTCTTCGCAACTTGACAGAGGCTTTTAATTCTGTGCGCCCCTCCCCCATCTCCTTTAAAGTTTGTTTTCTAGCTATAAACTCACTTCGACTCTCAGTTTCCATCTCAGTTGCCTGAGAATCTCAGTAATTAGCCAAGTTCACTTAGACGAAGAAAAAGATACCTTTGTGTACGGAATGAGAGCCACCGCGTGGCCAAGGAGAACCACGCGGAAAAGGGAAACATTTTCATCGCGACCTGCTGAAAGCGGCCAGGAGGAGGGCTAAGGCGACCAGGAGGCGTGTTTTGTTGAGTGGCTTCGAAAGCCGCCGAGGCAGCCGAAGCTACTTCGGTAGTTAGCAAACAAAGCGTCTCCCCAGTAACCGCCGGGTTCCAGACGAGGCTCCTGCCAATCAAACCGCGGAGTCGCGGCGTCTGCCTCCCCGGGCTCCTCCTCCCTGCGTCTCTCCTTCCTCCTCTCCTTTTCCTCGACCTATAAGAGCCACCAATCCCAGCAACAAACAAGCCTTCAAACGCTAGAACCCAGCGGCCCTGTAACGGGCGGCCCCCACCCTCTCCCCGCCCCACATCTGTCCTGCGCTGTGGCGCAGCAGCTGATTCATCTGCAGCCAGGGTTTGGGAAGGGACTGCGCTCCAGCGAGTTGCAGGGAAGCTTCCAGGCTGTCGGTCTACTCTAGGACCAAGTTTCCCTGCTTTGTCCTTTCAGATGTGTGTTCTCTTAGGTGCCAAGCAGCCGGCAAACCACAGAAGAAAAAAATCGTAAGGCTGCTGTCTTCTTAGAGTGACGCTTTTTTCCGTTGTTTATTCATTTTAAGTCCTGTAATTGGAAAAACCACCCAAGCTTTGTAAACTCTGGCCTTAATTCATTCTCCCGGCGGGGGTGTCTTTTTTGGGAGGGTGAGTGGGTGGGAGACTAGCTTTAATTTTCAGTGTGATCCTAAAACAGAGGCTCCGAAGTCTTAATTAGTCATCGTTTGGCTGCCTTAGTCCTCGGGTTTAACCTTATTTCCACCGAACCTACTTCTGCTGGGTTCTCCATTGAGGTTACAAAACAAAAACACCGCAGAGCCGAAACTGGAGGCCGATTCAGGCGCTGACGTCTCTACCAGGGTTATTTACGTTTGGGTGCCTCCCCCCCCTCCCCTTTTTAAGTGATGGGGAAAGTCATACTGTGGCACATGACAGTGACAGTTCATTTACTTAAAAGCAACAGGACACACGGGAAAACTAGACCAAGAGGAGAGGGCTGGGAGAGGGGCATGCGTTTTTTGAAATCAGCCAAACAGCATCTGGTCTTTTAAAAGGGTAATTTCATCAAGGAACTCCTGTTGGAGTCTTCTTCTCAACCAAAATAAACTAACCGGAACAAGTGTTTACTCAATGACTAATTTGTTTGAAATACCCGATGGGAGAACGGGTCCCCTAGCAGGGTTTAAGTCTTAAAAGTAGACTTTTTATTGAAACAGATGAGCAGCCCAGGTGTGGGTCACCTCCTTTTTCTGAAGGCGGCAGCTGCCGGGGTCCAAGGGTGGGAGTGTCAGGCCGAGTGGCAGCGGGACAGGCGCGCGCCCGTCCCCAGGCACAGACTTTTAAAGAGCATGTGAGCATGACAAGTGTCCGTCGCAACGTGTTAGATTTCGAAACTGCCTAGCAATCCAGTCCGGAACTCGCAGCTTAGCCCGGGGGGAACAGTCATTCGTCTTGGGTGTCCGTGTCTCATCCTACCCCCCCCCCCCATCGGCACAGCCGCTGTAGGAGGAAGAGCCCGGGGAGGGGAAGGGCGCGCCGCGCCGCGCCCGCGTGTCAATGGCAGCCGCGCATTCTGGAAGAAGTTGGTTCTTGTCCCGAATACTTTTCCTACGGTGCTCCGCCCCTTGAATCAGAAGCGGCTGTCTTCCCCCTGCGGCTGTAGCTGGGACAGTGGAGTGTGGGGCAGCTGTCAAAAACGAAAGTGGGGGCCTTTTCTTCCTTGGGGTAGAGGAGGGGAAGGAGGGGGCGGCCTGATTTCCATCTGTTGCAATTTCCTAACCAAACGCACCCTCGTCAGCCCCAGGAAGAAAGGCCCAAAGGAGAAACCCAGGGCGCTCGTCTAGTGTGGCGGAGACTAGCGAGGGATGCGGGAGCCGTGTGCGCAGCAGGGAGGAAGGATTGGTTTTTGGGCTCCACCACCCTCACGAGAAACGGGTGACAGTGGCCCCGAGGGCGCAGAGTGAAGCGGCGCGGCGAGGCCCTCGTGCAGTCCTCCGGGGCTGGAAGGGGCGGGGGAGGGGCGGGGAAGCGGCGGGGCGGGCGGGGGACGGGGCGGGCGGCTGGGGGCGGAGGCAGGACCTCCTGTACCTTCCCTCCTCGCCTCTCTTAATCTGACAGCGCCGAGGTGCGCCGAGCAGGAGCGGGGAACAAAGGAGCGGCGTGGGGAAGGGAGTGAGTTGGACGAGGGAGAGTCCCCGGCTGGCTGCCAGAAGATCCCGGCAGGAGGAAGCCCAAGTGTCACTTGAATTCCACCCAAGAAGCGGGCGCCTGGGATCCGAGCGCCTAGTTTAGCAGTAACTACTGGAGTTGGTCCTACAAGTTACTGGAGACTCCGCTGGGAAGGAGATAGCCGCTTGCCCCCGGCACCCCCGCTCCAGGCCCCGCGAGACCCCAGTAGTGCCTTGCGCTGGAAGGAGAAGTCCAGAATGAAAAGCAAGAAAGGTAAGCTCCGCGGGCTCTCGCTCTGTGGGCGCGAGTCCCGGGAAAACGTGCTCGCCGGGCTTGGGGCGAGAGCGACTTGTTGGACTTTACCGCCCCGGGACCCTCCGGCTGGAACCGCGGCGGTTCTCTTTGTTGAGGCTGCGTCTGAAATGGCAGTTGTTTCCCTCTAGACACAAGACGGGGGGCTGTTGCGGAGGGACGGACCTCTCCTCGCTGCTGGCACATTGTCAAGAAACACGCTCACCGCCTTGTTTGTGCGACTCCCAAGTTTCATTGTTCAGCCGACACCCCGTGCCCCGTCGAGACGCCGCGTGGCTCCTCGCTCGTTCTCGCAGGCCAGGGGTGTGGGCCCGGGTCGACGGGTGCCCCCTCCCCGCTCTTCCCGCAGCGACCCGGGGCGGCCGGGAGCGCCTTTGTCTGGAAGTTGGGCACGGACTGCGGGGCCCCCGACTGCCCCCGAGCCGAGCCCAGGCACGCTCTTCTCCGGGGATGGGTTGTTTTCACAATCCCGGGAGTGCTACTCGGGCCCCCGGATCGTCCTCGGGGTCGGAAACTTTGGAATGGTGGACTTAAAAACTAGCGACGTCCAGAAGTTTTCCAACGAAGAATTTGGGGCAGCATGAAGCGTTAGGACTGAGGGCGGGCAGCTTAAAGCAGCGTGCAAGTCAGAATGAGTCCAAGTATGACAAGCAGGCTCGGTTGTAAGTGCAAAGAGTGAGTCTGTCATTGTTTCCACGAAACGCCCGCCGTCAGTCTGGTTTAAAAGCAAAATACACGGGGGGCGGGGGAACCCTGCCACCACGAAAGGTCAAAGAATGTTAGCTCCCTCTTGAAGTAAACTCTTGAGTCCCTGACAGGGAGGTACCCCGAATGTTCCGTCGTGGGCCACAGTTGGCTTTTCTGTTGTGATTTATGTTAAGTGGTTCAAAACAGAAGTTAATCACTCGGGGAAGCCAGCGCGGGGGAGGGGGCGCGCTGCCGCGCACGCGCAGGAGCGCCGCAGAGTTTCTGCAGCTCCACATTCTTCCAGAGTCCTCGCGAATCCAGTTAGAACAGTACAGACAGAGCGGGGCACCTCCAGTCCGAGACGATTAGTCAGGCCCGCTTCCACCCGGAGGTGCCGATGTTTTCTTTATGGGCTGGTGACTCTGGAGCGCGCCTCATCTCCTACGTCCCATTGGAAGTAAAACTAAATGTCAGAAGCGGGGACTTTCGAGGTGGTGGGCGGTAGGACTCCCTGCCGGCCGACCCCTTCCCAGGGACAGAGTGGGAACGCGGGGCCTGCAGCTCTGAGCCTGGGACTGGGCGCCGGGAGCACCCGGGACGGCCCTGGAAGACCCTGTCTGCTCGCAAAAACGGGGCAGACGGTCTAGATCCCGACTGGAGGGAGTTCCTGGGATAACCGGTGGGAAGGCTGTTTTGAAGAGCGGTGATTGTGAGCGCAGTGCTCAGCCGGGCTTCCGCCGGGGACGGACTTCCCCCAGCGTCCGGGCTCCGGAGGGGGGAGCGTTGATTAGCATTCCCGCCCCCCCCCAAAGCGTCCCCGGGTCCTTATCCCCCACCACCAGGCCTCTGGGTGGCCTCCTGGGTCCCCTCAGGTACACCCCCTGGCGTACCTCGCCCATCCCCCTGCACTCTGCGGCACCTATCCATCCCTTCCCCGAGCAACTTGGGGTATACCCCTACCCCCCCCCATGGCCCCTCGCCCCTTCCACGGCACTCTGCGGCGCTCGGGACCCCCCTCTCTCTTGCCTCCGCCTCCCACCCCACCCCCGGGCCTTTCCTGCGGCCCCCACCCCCGGGTACCTCCCTGTCGTCCCCTTCCCCCCACTCCCTCTTCCGGGGGACCCGGCCGGGGCCCGCGGGCGCCTGGATGGGACACTCGGTCCGCAGCCCGGGACGCGCCAGGTCGCGGACTCGGGACAATGAAGGTGCCTTGCCCAAGGGGAAACTTGACGACGGGTGCGGAGCGGGTGCCGGGAAGCGCAGACGGCCGGCTTTGCCCGGTTTCTTTCCCTTTTTAGGTTTTCTTGATAAATCTTACGGAGTGGGCAGGCCCCCTCAGAACGGAGAGATTCACGGCAGCGTATCTAGTTTCTTGTAATCCGAAACTCCTGAGGTCCCGGTTGTGCTGCTCGCACTGTCGGAGGGGCCGAGTTCGGTGGAGGCTGAAGACCTCGCCAGAACAAAAGCTGGCTGGCCGTCCTCCCCGCCGGGCCCCCCTCCCGGCCTCCTCGGGCCCCCTCCCCCGCGCCTCCGTGGGGGCCAGCTTTCCGAGTGCTCTTTTAAGGACTTTGGAAGCAGTCTGTCCCTCCTGATTTGTGGGGTTGGACTATTTCATAAAAGTCTCTGAACATCTTTTCAAGTTTCCTTGAAAACAAAAGAACCTTAATCTCTATCGCAGAGACGGATTTGGGAAGACTGGCTTGTGATAGTAAGTGTCTCGTCTTTGAAAGCTGAGGATACCCAAAAAATCTCCCCAAATGGCTTTAAACCAATTAGAAAGAAGGTCCATCCAGGAAAATCCCGGAGTCTTTGTCTTTGTAGTTCCTCACAGTGTGGAATCCTTGCTTTAACATTGTTCGGTGGCCGCACCCGCCAAGCACAGCTCAGGTTTAATATCATTCCTGTCACTTCTGAGATCGTCTCGTCTCAGAAAGGAAGTTTGTTAGGTTAGGTTTGCGTCTTTCTAATTGTGTACTTAAATTTTTGCTTCCATTGTACTTTCTTTTTAGAGAAAGAAACATGGATTTGTTATTCCACTTACTTCTGCATTCATTTGTTGGTTCTTGTGTGTGTCCCGACCTGGGATGGACCCCTCAGCCTTGGCTTAATCCAGACTAGCTCCAACCAACTGAGTTCCCGCCGGGGCTTCCTGTGATTATTCTTATTTCTCGATTCTTTTTTAGCCTCATCTAGGTTTACAACCACTGTCTCTGTCTCTTGCACCCCTCTTTCCTATTCAGAAAAGAAAAAGTTGCTTTTTAGAGCTGTGGGACCATAGGCTTTTATTTAGCTTTTTATACATTTCCTTGCATATGTGCATGGAGTAGAAGGCTTGTGATTCCCAGCACCCCTCCCCCCCAACCACTTTTTTTTTTTTAAATGTAAGCAGAAAGCAGGCCTTTGGAAACAAGTCGTAACCGGGAAACTTTTCAAAAGCTCTGTTACAATAGGAAATGAGTAACGTGGAAAAGTCTTTTTGTTTTTCCAAGTTGAGCCACAATCCAGAGGGAGAGTTTTAATGAAAATAGTCCTGACAGCAGCAAACGTGGTTTGCTGCAGTGAAATATCAGCCGCTGTAGCCAAGAGACTGAAGTCTTAACTTCCTGTTACTTCAGCTTTTGTGCACATATTGGAAATATTTGTGAAGAGGTCCAGAGGCCTGGCACTCATTTATTTAAATGAACTGAGGACAGGAAAGTCGAACTGCAGCTTGGTGTTGCTCAACTGAGGCCTGCTTTCGTGTGTCACTAACCTATTCTGAAAGATCGGGCTTCTTGTCAGACCTGAGCAGATCAAAGTTCAGGCTTCAGGGCTTTGTTTGTTTTAAACTCTTTGTCATCGTCAACTTACAGTTGAATTCAATGAGCAAATTTTCACTCTTCAAAAATATTTTTGTAGGGGAGAGTGGTTAACAGCCTTGAAAAGAATGTCTGGCTTTTCAGACATTGAGGAGTTTAAACAAGATTTTAGTCATTCAATTATTAAAAGATTGATTTTAACAGCTAGGTTTCTTTGCAAGCCTAAAACAAACTCAATTTATAATTTATTAAAATTTTTATAAATAGTTCTCCAACCAAATTTCAGTATGGGTTTTAAAATTTTTCTCATGTTCTCAACAGTGAAAGCAGTTTCGGTTTAAAATGCCCCCTCCCCCCTTTTTAAAGCAGTTTAATAGCAGCTTCTGTGAAGGGGACTGTGAAATACATGGGAGTTAAAATTTAGGATTCTTGTGTGGTTTATTGACCGATGTCCGTAAGCCTCGAGCTACAGCGAATTTGCAAGATCGTTCTGCACTTTGGTTAGAACTTGATTTTCACTTTGTCTCCTGAAGGTTCTGTCTCTTCAGTGGACACTCCCTCCGCTACCTTATGCCCCCTGCAGTCCAAAAGTAACCATGTGTCACCAAGTAAAGTCTGACTCAATTAACTGGGAAAATACCTCATTAACAAATCTTTGAATCTGCAGCTTTTTCAGTTTCATTGTGTTAAAAGGCTTTAAAAGGATGGTAAAAAAAAAAAACCTTCAGAAGTACATTGAATGGTTTCTCTCTGTGAGAGATACTGTTTTTTATTTCCTATCCAGGTAAACCACTCAATTAAGTTTGTGTCCACAAAGTTAAGAATGCATACCTTTAAATTTTGTTATTTTAATTAATTTCTTTTATGTAGAAATACTGGTATGTTCAAGCATGTGATAGTGTATAATTTATTTCTTTTTTAAAATTTTAGGTTGTGTTAAGGAGAATGTGTTTCTTCAATCACTAGGGCTTGCCCATGTCCTTTTGAAGAGGGGGAGGGGTAATCGTGTTAATTTAAATATTGTTTATCATTTTTTAAATTGTTGTTCAAGTAGAGTTGTCTCCATTTTCCCACTGCCACTTTCCCCTGCCCTCCCCTACCTCTCACCCTCCATCCTTGCCCCCCATTGACTTAGTCCCTGGGTCCTTTATACATCTTCCTTATGGAGCCTTTCCCTTCTTCCCTCCCCCACCTCTCCTCCCCTCCCCTCCCCTCTGGTTACTGTCAATTTGTTCTTTATTTCAGCGTTAAATATTTTAAAGTTCTAAATTATGTTTAAATGTCTAAAAGAGCCAGGTCTGAACTTTTGTTGAATATGCAGTTTATGTGTTATTTGAATATCCTTTATGGTTTGTGAATTCTTAAAATTTCTGGTAGCATTAAAGTACTTAGAGACAAAAGAGAGTTTCCTTTGGGGTTGCATATTCAGTTTTCTTTGTCTTATAATAATTCAAGACAACTCTGCTTATTGATATGTAGTATTTTCCCTTCAGATTAATGTGGCAGTTGAAGTTCGTGGAAACTTAAAATTGTGAGTTTAGGCATCTTTATTCTCTTACTACAGTACTAATAGGAAATGTTTTTGTGTAACAACACTCGAAACTTCTGTTCTTGTTTGTATTTGGTAAAGAGTGACTAGTACTGGCCATTAGAAGCAAGTATTTAGTTTTGAACAAATATAAATACCCATGAAAAAGAAATGACCACGCAATTGGCAGGCATTCTTGACATGCATTTTTATCTTTAGAATACGAACTGGGTTACATGTGTAATTTTCCCTCTTATTTCAAAATTTCAGTAGAAGAAAGAGGAAGCATAACATTTAAAATGTACAATGGGAAGCTCATTAGATTTATCCTAGATAGCAGTGACCTCGAAGAGCAGGTTGTTAGACACATTCCATCTGCCGTCGTACCTTTCCTGATAACACAGGTGGCAGACTGTTATTCACTTGGGTGGAGCTTTGTCTCCTGTTGAATTACATGAAAAACTGGCCTGATTATCATTCCCAAGAATTATGAAAAGTTAAATTCTATAGGAAAGTGGGTACAGTAAGGCATCTGACAGCTGGTTGAGAGTCTAGAATGTGTTTCTGGTCAGATTACTCTTGATACTTTGCATGTGCCTCTGGTATTTCAGAACAGAAAACACTGGTCCCTCCCTGGGCTCCCAGCAGTTGGGAAAACATGTTTACACTGAACGGTCAAAAGAGATGAGTTTTGCAGCAGGTGCCCTGCTGATGGAAGTGGTTAACGGCTGGCCTTTGTCCTTTGCTAGGTGGTGTTGCAGCGTCCGGCAGTGAGACTGAGGATGACGACAGCATGGACATCCCCTTGGACCTTTCCTCTTCTGGCTCAGGCAAGAGAAGGCGAAGAGGCAACCTGCCGAAGGAATCTGTGCAGATTCTCCGTGATTGGCTGTATGAGCACCGATACAATGCGTATCCCTCAGAGCAAGAAAAAGCATTACTGTCCCAACAAACACACCTATCTACACTACAGGTGAGGAAAAAAGAACACAGTATATGCACATAGGTTTCTTCTTTTTTTTCTTTCTAAAGTCATTTTATAGCATTCTTGTATGTCAAGTCCTTAAGTGCCTCCTGGCTCAAAAAAAAAAAAGAAAAAAGGAATATACAAACTTTCTAGTATTGATAGTTAATAACTGGCTATGAAGAGAAACAGATACACTGGACAGTCACCTGTCAAATAGCATTTTCCTAATGCCTAAAAGAGCCTTGCTTAATGCAACAAACATAAAAAGGAGGTTAAATCTTACTCTTATTACCCAGGAAACTGGTTTGATATTTAAACGAGGATAGACCTCAGTGAGGTAATTCATGTCTGTCTGTTGACACAGTGATTTGAACTGGGAAAAATCAGTAACTGGGGGGAGTGGCCCTTTTCATACAGGAAAGATTTTCCTGTAGTTGATTAACTTAGATGCCGGGGCAGTAGGTAATCGGTTACTGTGGGGGAGAGTCAAAAGGTAAACTTCCTTCCCTAAAATCAGTTTTAGACATTTGAGAATTTAGACTTTTTTCTTCCTGAAAAGGTTTAAGGATGATGAGACAAAAAAGGTCATTTGTATTAGAAGAGGAGCAGTTTCCTTTCTAGGCTGGGCTCAGATATGTTGGAATAACTTTGTAAGTTCCAGTAAGCCGTTTCACACCTGCTTAGATGCAAAGAGAGATCAAGTAGGCATTTATGGATGGTTCTCAGAACATGCATGCTCAGCATTAAAGCATACCTGTGTAATTTCAGGTCTGTAACTGGTTCATCAACGCCCGCCGCAGGCTCCTCCCTGACATGCTAAGAAAGGATGGCAAAGATCCAAATCAGTTCACAATTTCTCGCCGTGGGGCCAAGATTTCTGAAGCAAGCTCTGTGGAGTCAGCGATGGGCATCAAAAACTTCATGCCAACTCTAGAGGAGAGCCCGTTTCATTCCTGTACAGCTGGACCAAACCCAGCCCTAGGAAGGCCACCCTCCCCTAAGCCATCTTCTCCAGGATCCATTCTGGCTCGTCCATCAGTAATCTGTCATACCACTGTGACTGCGTTGAAAGATGTGCCTTTCTCTCTGTGTCAGCCCGTTGGTGTGGGACAGAGCACAGACATACAGCAGACGGCAGCCAGCAGCTTTATAGACACCTCCCTCGTGTACCCAGAGGACACCTGCAAATCCGGACCAAGCACACATGCACAAAGTGGTCTTTTCAACACTCCTCCCCCTACCCCACCGGACCTCAACCAGGACTTTAGTGGATTCCAGCTTCTAGTGGACGTTGCACTCAAACGCGCGGCGGAGATGGAGCTTCAGGCCAAACTTACAGTGTGACCCTTCTTGAGCAAAACGGTTCTCACAAATGATTGCCGGGGTGATGGCAAGAGATTAGTTGCATTATTTTATATATTTTTTTATTAATATTTGCACATGGGATTGCTAAAATGAAGCTTCCTGTTACTGAGATGTCTTCAGTGGAATACAGTCATTCCAACAACTATAAACTAAAGCTACTGTAGAAACAAAGTTTTTTTTTACTGTTTCTTGGTAGATTATTCATAATGTGAGATGGTTCCCAAGATTATGTGATTTTTTTTCTCCTCTTCCCCCTTTTTTTTGTTGGCGTTTTTTCAGACTGTGCAATACCTAGAGAACCTATAGCATCTTTTCATTCCCATGTGGAACAGGATGCCCACATACTGTCTAATAAATTTTCAATTTTTTTTCAAACGAGTATGAATCTAGTTGATGCCTTTTTTCATGACATAATAAAGTATTTTCTTTAAAATTTACTGTAACACAGAGTGTTTTGTTGAGGGAGGTGCTTCTTAAAAGTGAGTAGGAATATGTATCACACCAGAGAGGAAGTTGGGGGTTGGGTGGAGTGTGAGTTAAGGGGGTGTCGCCGACTCTTTGAAGAACTGAGGACAACAAGCCAGTATGTATAAACAGGATGTGTGATATTGACTCTTGATAGGAAGCATAAAGCTTAAAACCGTATGGCAAATTGAAATGAATCATTCCTTCAGTGTTTTACTAACCTCTGAAGCCCTTAGTAATCTGTCCTGCATATATTAAAACATGACCAGTGTTGAAAAGAAAGGTCTCAAAGCACCTGATTATGGCTTAACTTTCCAGAAGTAAACAACAATCTAAGCAGTCTCTTAGTATTACCCCTCTTTCATGTTACCCTTTAAACTTTATTTAGTGGTAACAGTTAGATAAGGGCTTTACATTAAAGTAGAATACTAATTTGAACAGAAATCACCTCTGAAAACATTTTCTAAAGTGATAAAAACAGTGCAGCTTTGTCTTCTGTGGGGTTTAGTTTATCAGGGTTATTTTTTAAGGTCACAAGTGGAGTTTATTGAGATGGACAATTATGAAGCCAGGATGGCCAGAAGGGAATCGGTGTTCCTATCATTTATGGTTGAGCAGATTTGTCACATGCCACAAAACCATTCTTCGCAGGCATGCTCAGTATGAGGTTTTGTTTGTTAATGACAGTCACGTTCTTTCTAGCCCTGACCCCGCTTTGGATTGTCTAAGTTTAAGGGAACATCAGAGCTTTAGCATTGTTTAAGGAATGTAGAAAAATTCTTCCAAATTTACATTTATCTAATTTTGAAACTATTTAGAAAGTATTTACTGTAGAAAGAGCTCAACTCAAAGGCATTTGGTAAATGAAAGAAGAACTTATAACCAGGAGGTGTAAGAACAATAATCAAGGCCCCGGCCAGGTTGCTCCATGGATCACAGCGTCATCCCTATGTGCCAAGGCTGTAGTTTCGACTGGGTTCAGGTCACGGGCAAGAGTCAACCAATAAATGCACAAATAAGTAGAACAACAAATTGATGATTTCCCTTACCCCTTCCTCTCTCTTTAAATAAATAAATGTGAAAAGGAAAATAAGTGAGGAAAAGGTGTGGTACCTGTTGGGAGCACAGATTTGAGGGGCACGTCAGCCTTGAGTGGGCTAATCCCACCTCAGGGTCACGGGAATAGATAAAACCAAAAATGAAATAAGAAAGTATATAAAAGGAACAAAATAAACACAAAAATGAGATAAAGGTGATTAAGAATCATTACTTGCTCTAATAGCTAGATCAAAGGCTGAAAGTCTTTTGAGTACAGATAAGGGAGACCAGCAAATCATGAAAGTCTTCCCTAGCTATGTTATGAATCATACCAGAAAGGGGAGAAAAGGAAGCCATCTGAGTGATTAAAGAAAATGTCAAGGGTCAAATGAAACCCAAAGGTTTAAGAAAAAAATCACTCCAGAATGCTGGTTTTATTTCCCCCTCCCCTTGAAGTTGGTAGAGATCCTGATTGATGATAATTTGTGTAATAAATGTAATTGGAAAGGTAAATATTAAAATCCTAATGGAAGTGTTTTTATCCATGTTATTTGCAAGGTATATCTTCTCATTTGCTTATTTTTAACCTATTTTAGAGTTCATCCCTTTTATTTTTTATATTTTAAAGATTTTATTTATTTACTTTTAGAGAGAGGAAGGGAAGGAGAAAGTGAGGGAGAGAAACATCAAGTGCAGTTACCTCTCCCATGCCCCCCACTGGGGACCCGGCTGGCAACCCAGGCATGTGCCCTGTCTGGGAATCCAACCAGCAACCCTTTGGAGCTCAGTCCACTGAGCCACACCAGTCAGGTCTAGAGTTCATCCCTCTTAGACAGCATACAGTTGGGTCTGTGTTTTTTATCTAGACTAATAATCTGCCTATTTTACTTGGCGTGTTTACTTGATTTACATTTAATGTAATTACTGATATGTTAGTATTTGTTTACCATTTGGGGTTTTTTTTTCTCTGTAACTCTTCCTGCCTTTTGGATTATATAAATATTTTTAATGTATATATTTTTTTCTATTGGTGTATAAACTATATTCTCTTTAAAAATTTATTTTTCAGTTACTGTTAACATTTTAAATGGTTGTTCTTGGATTACAATACATACCTTTATTACAATCTACTCAGGGTCAGTATACAACTTTCTACATAATATCGAACCTTGCAACAGTATAGTTCAAGTCATTCTCTCCTCTCTTCGCTTTTCGTGTACTGTAGCTACATGACAAATCCAACAAGGCAACATTATAATTTTTGTTTTAAACTTAATGGGCCTTACAGAAAATTAAGAGAAAAGAGAATGTATGGATAGTCTTTTATATTTGCTAAATGTTTACTATTTTTGAGGCTCTACATTTGTGTTAGTCCAAATAACATGCCATCTCCTCAACTTAAAGGAATTTTTTGAGAATCGTGTGGGCCTGCTGGTTACAAATGTTTTTATTCATTGAAAATAATTTATTTTACTTTTATCTTAGAAATAGTTTCACTAAAGATAGAATTACGGGTTGATAATCTTTTTATTTTTTGTTTTGTTTTTTTTTCATCATTGTAACGGCATTATCTTCTGGCTCCCACTGGTTTTCATGAAACATCAGTTGTCACTTGTGTCATTCTTCTCTTGTATGTAATGTCTTTTTCTCCGGCTCGTTGTATTTCAGTAGTGCGATGTGCTTCTGTATGGTTTTCTTTGTATTTACTATGCTTGGGGCTTGTTAAGCTGCATGGATCAGTAAGTTTATGTTTGGGAAGTTTTGCCCATTTCTTAAGGTTTTTTTCCTGCTTTCTCCTAGAATACAGTAGATTTATATTAGATCACTTGATTGTCTCTGAGGCTCTGTTTTGCATCAACCTAGGTTCCCTCCGTAGACTGGATAACTCATACTAGTTTATCCGTTCATTGGAATCATCTGGAAAGCTTAAAAATCCCACAAACACAAAAACTGGTGTGAGTTTAAGAATTTTTAAAAGCTCCCTTAGTGATGCTACTGCATACCAAGTTTGGGAACCACTTCCCTAAGCAATTCTTTAAATTAGCCATTGTTTCTCTTCTTAAGTAGAACATTAGGAATCTCTTTCCAACAAAAATAATTTTGTTTCTGCAGTCTTTTTATTGGGGCATTAGTCAGTCTTTATGAAAGAAATGTAATTTGCTGTAGAATCATCACCCTTATGACCCAAGTTAACTTAGAGTTTAACGTAAGTTTGAAATTTAGCACTGGGCTCATAATATATGTGCAGTGCATATAATATGTAAAGCCAAACCCCAACTAATATGGCTTAGTTGACTGGGCATCCCCCCAATAAAGGGAAGGTTTTTGGGTTTGATTCCCAGTCAGGTCATGTGCCTGGGTTGCAGGTTGGGTCCTGGTCAGGGTGCGTAGGAGAAGCGACGGACTGATGTTTCCCGTATCAGTGTTTCCCTCTCTGCCCTCTCTAAAAATAAATAAAATCTTAAAAAAACTGTAAAGCCAAGCCACTAGCAAGTAGAGCTAGCACTGCAGGAAGGTGAACATGGCATTTGTATCAAATCAAAAAAGTTTATCAAAAAGAATAAAAAACAATGCTCAGAGATCTAGTTTTAGGTGTCCTTGGGCTAATAAAGAGCAGAATGTTATTATGTTGCTTTAAATTTCTTCTCAATGATTTTTTAAAGACTTTATTTATTTTTAGAGAGAGGGGAAGGAAGGGGGGAAAGGAGGGAAATATCATTGTGTGGTTGCCTCTTGCATGTACCCAGATAGGGGGACCTGGCCCTCAACCCGGGCCTGTGCCCTGACTGGGAATCCAGCTGGCAACCTTTCAGTCCACAGACCGGCACTCAGTCCACTGAGCCACACTAACCAATGTGAACATTTTATGTTTTTGTCTCATTTAATTCTCACAACCCTGATAAGATGTTACTCCTATTGTGTATCTAAGGAAACAGACCCATCAGAGTTCAGCTGGCCTGTGGTTACCAGCTGCAATAGAGCTCTCATCCATTGGGTGATTCTGCAAGCTTACACTTTCCACACACTACACCTGAAATGAAAGAACTTGGAACCACCCCATTTTTATCACACTCTTTAGTAAAGATTTGGAGATTGCTTTGGCAGATGACCATATACAAGGTTCATCTTCCAAGTACTTCAACTGACGGGTCTGCTGTCTGTCAACTGCATTCCCCTCACCCATTCCACTTCCCTTTGGCCAGCTTTGCCTCGCAGGGAGACTTGCAGGATCTGACACATCCTTTGCTTTCCTAAATCTTAAGGCTAGCCCGGGCCTGAAATAGTGAACTGTCCAATGCCAAGAAATCTGTTTTGTAGCTTCTCTGTGTAAGTCTTAACACCTAATGTTTTATTCAATGTACTTCAATTTCATTTCTAAGTACTGGCTTTCCAAGCCTGCAACCTTGGACTACTACCATTTTTAGCACATTTCTGTTTTTGATTTTGACTGTGAGAATCTTTAGACTTATCCTAGTATCGATAGTTACTCTGTGTTGATCCTTTCAACTTTTTCTTTACGAAAATGTCTTTAAAGCTATATTTTGCCAAATAGAGATTAGGGAATGCTCTAGGACAAAGGCTAGCTTAACTGAACACTTGCAGTTTTCAAAGGAAAGTAAAGGTTTATGGCAATGCTTTCCCAGTCTACCTCCTACCCCCCAACTCCCCTTTTCTGAAATAATGTATGTCCATTAGAGCCAAAGGTCTCAAATTATATACACCATGGAGCAAAGATCAGCTGTAAAATAAATAAACACTGCTCTGTGAACAAAATAAAACAGCATTATTTCCCCTTTGGAGACCTAAGATACAACAGGAATAAGCTTAGCCTATATAAGTTTTATGAAAGAACTGCCACCTCCAAGCTTGACTGAAGGATTAACTTTATTTGGTGAAATGCGTTTCTATTCGCAGGCAGGTGCTGCTCTGATTCAGCAGCTCCTGTTAATTTGAACCTGCAGAGGTGCCTTTGATCAGCTCTCTCAGAGCCTACGGTCTCCTTAGGTGGCTCGGAAAACATCAAAAGAACAGTAAGGCTGACTCTAATCTCAGCCTTCCTGTTTCTACGTCTGCCCACTGGGTTCACACAACAGCATGTTTTCCTTGAAAGGCATTCTCAGCAGATTGTTCTGTCACAGTGTTAATCCTGAATCCATATAGGGAATATATTGGGAATATATCGGAGGGTATCCCTCTTTTTAACTCAGATCTCTGCAAATGATGAATCAGGGCTCTTCGGCTCATTTGCACGGACATTTATGTGAGTCTGTGAATTAATGCCCCGCTCACCTGATGCTAGTAAAGCAGAAACATCAGTTTAGGGAACTCTGTTATAGTGAAGCAGTTACTGAGTGCAACACATTCTGTGCATGAAGATGGCACTCAGACAAGAAGTCTGGGCGGTGTTATCTGGGACTGGAAAAGGATTGGGAATTCTGAGTTATGAACAAATGGCAAATGTTTCTTACCAAGACTCCAGGGTGGTAGGTAGGTCAACAATATTGAGTCTTTTTTTTTCTCTTTCAATTGGCTTCTCTTGCTTTTTACACTCAATTACAAGTTAATACTTGTCCTTGGGCTTTGTTTCCCTTTAAGGCCCATACAAAGGATTTTATGCCTTTGTATTCAGATTTCTAAGAAGCCTTATTTTTGTATAATGTTTTGAGAGGTGTTTTGGAACAAAAGGGGCCATAGGTAAAAGAACTGCACTTTGTGTAGCCTCAAGCAAGTTATTTGGCAACTGTAAGCCTGGGTTTCTTCATCTCTAAACTTGGCAAGAATAAATACTTAAATCTCAAGGTTGTTGAGAGGATTAAATGAGGTAACAAAATGGAAACTCTAAAAATTTTAGAGCAAAGCAGATTGGCCTACAAACATGCTTTGGTTGTTGCACCTTAGATAGAAGGACCTACCTCTATATGCCCAGCATTACCTGGGCCAGATTCGGAGTTCCGCTTCTGCATTGCCTCCTGGCAGGTGAATGTTCCTAATCCAGGTTCCGCCTTTGATCTTATGCTGCCAGGCCCTGGCCCTGCCTGTCCTTCCCACCTCCAGCTTGCCTTTCTCCAGTTTCTCACAATAGCAGCAGTTCAGTTCCTTTCCCCCACCTTTATTGCTCTCTCTGCTTCCTTCTCCCCTAGGATGTTATACAAGAAAGTGGGGTGAGGGCTTCAGAAATGGGTTGTAGGTTGCAGAGAGTGGTGGCCCTTATGCTGAAGACTAGGCATTCATCAACTCTCTCACACCAAGATGTTTGAATTTTCAGTACCGGCATCATTTCTGCAAATTTCAAAATAACACTAGTTCTTAGTTACTAGAAGGCTAAGTATTCAGAATGTCTGATTTGCTTTCTGTTCCTCCTTCTGGGCTCACTTCAGTGGAATACTCAGAAGAGATCTCAATTTACTTTTTGTGATTTTTTTTTGTTCTTATGATAGATGCTAAGTTTATTATAAGTATGGAACAGAAACAGATATGTTTTTTCATTTGTTTTTATTGGAGGTTAGAAGGACTTTTAGGGATTATTTAAATGAGATGAGAAAACTGGATTTGTCTCTTAACCTTTTCAAGTTACTTAACCTCTCCAAACCTCAGTTTCCTCATGTCTTTGTTTTATACTCCAGAGAATATTTATCATTTATCAGTACAAGTCAATCTTGCACTAGGAATAATGACTGGCTTAATAGAACATCATTTGTCTATTCTTGGAGCTTATGCTTTTGCTTTTGCCTCATTCCCTAGTTACTCCAGTAAGATTTCTTTCCTTCAACACTTTTCTTCACTTTTTGCTCTCCTTTTTTCTTTCCTTTTAAAAAAATTTAAAGGTTTTATAGCTTTAATAAATTTGTTCCTCAAAATACTACTCTCATGATCCATTTTTTAAGATTTTATTTATTTATTTATTTTTAGACAGAGAGGAGGGAAGGGAGAAAGAGAGGGAGAGAAACATCAATGTATGCTTGCCTCTGGAGTGCCCCCTACTGGGGACCTGGCCCACAACCCAGACTTGTGCCCTGACTGGGAATCGAACCAGCAACCCTTTGGTTCACAGGCTGGCACTCAATCCACTGAGCCACACCAGACTGGGCTCCTTTTTTCTTTCTTTATCCTTTTTTTTTAAACTTTATTTGCCAAGTAATTATAAAGGACATTTTATAAAGAATACAGATGAAGAAGTGCATAGGCAGAGATCCAAAAGGACCCTGAGTACAGGAGCTTCTGTGCCCATGGAACTGGAGTGGGCCCCTGCCCTGCATGTGGGTCATTCACCAACCTGGAAGCTTCTTACCTTCTGTGATTTTGATACATAGCTAAAGGCGGCACCTGACGTAGAAGGACGAGGACTGAGCTTAGCTTCAGAGGAACTAAGTGTTAATACTGGGCCAGCATTAACTCCTCTAAACTGGTTTTCTCACCAATGAAGCAAAAGGTTGGATTAGATGATCTCTTTAGGCTCTGAAAGCTTTAAATTTCTATGAACGTAAGTAATAATACATATAGATCCAAGAACGGTATAGCTTATTAATAATCAATAAAAGTGTCATAAAATACTAATCATCAGTATTCTCCATGTGACGAAATGTGGTATTCTCAAAATGATGAAATGACTCTTTTTTTTTTTTTTACAAACTATCAAAAGGGTGATTATAAACTCTAGGGATGACTCTTCTGTCCAGGGAAGAGAACAGTGGATGTTACAATATTATGCTGGAGTATCGAAGTGCTTTGGTCATGGGAATTATGAAGAAGTAGCTGACGGCAGAATTTGGGGGTGGGGGTGGGAATGTGTGGTGCTGTTGAGAAGATGCCAGAAGAAGGGATACACAGAGGCCTGGTTGCTGGAGAGTGCCAGGCCAGTCCTGTCAAAATCAGTTGTGATGTTCTTCCCTGGAGACAGAAGATGGGGATTCCAAGGACCTCGAGGATTTCTTGAGAACAGACAGAGCAAGAACTATCAAAATGGCTTGTTAGTACAGTATTTCCGAGTCCTTTCTTATCACGACAGACATAGAAAGCAGTCATGTTTGTACCGTATAAATGACAGCTGAAGGCTGGAGAACCTGCCTTGGAATTCCAGCTGCCCTAGCCTTGCCTGGAGCTCCAAGGACTGCTGAGCTCCCAGTGTACCTTAACCCCGCTCCTTCCACTGGCCCAAGCACCCTGCTTGGGAAACTGAGGGGTAGACACTTGCTGGTTCCTCCCTGATAGCCATTTCCCCTTTCTCCTTTCCAACAGCATATAGTTTTCATTTGGGGAACCAGATGATTTAGGAAAGGTAGTACTACCACTGGCTCCCAGAGGTGAGCACAGGACTTCAACTATGTCAATTGGTGCATTCATTGGCCTGGACTCAATGACTGGCTCTGACATGGAACTCCACTAGTCCAGCCAGAATGAAGCTCACACTTAGAATACTGGGACTAAACCCACCTCCCCTTTTTTGGGTACTGTGTGTGTAGTTACGAGCCCACTGCTGTTGTCCATTGGGCCTGCAGGACAGAAGCCAGGCTGAAGAAGAATAAGCCAATGCTTGAAGGAGGGCAGAGCAGGTGAAAGGGGTCCAGGAACCCTGATTCTATTTATAATAAACCTCCAGATAATTCCAGACCTGAAGGTTATGTGGTTTTTAAACTTGGCACTTACAGGAACCAATACAATTATTTTATTGTTTAAACCAGGACTTAATTGCAGCTGGCTGCATCCTGACAGGAACAAGTTCTCATACACCTCTACTGTAAAATCATCTACAATGAGTGCTTTGAGTTTTCCAGTAGCACTGCGGAAATATCTATACAACTTTTTCATCCATACAGAATTGTTATTAAGAACATCTGTTTGAAAGATGTTTGGCCTGAGTTAGACCCAAGGTCTTCGACTAGGAGGTGCAGTAAAACAGACCAGGCCATACAGAAAATAAACCTGTGAGAGTGGCCAGTTGGTGAGGCTCGTGAACCAACCTAGTTAAAACTGCTTGTACCACCCCCCCAGGAGATGTAGAGGTGGTTTACCATTAAGGATTCCAGGAGCCAGATTCTTCTAAAAAATGGAATGACTCCACTTTTAGAGACAGAAGACCAGTCTCTAATTGCTGACTCTGCAGTTTCCTAGCTCCACGACCTTGTCTGAGCCTCAGTTTCGTCATCCGTGAAATGGTAATAACATATATCTTATCTGCTCCACCGAGATTTTGTTTTCTTTTATTGATTCCAGAGAGAAGGGGAGGGAAGGAGAAAGAGAAGAAGAGAAACATCTGTGTGAGAGAGAAACATTGATTGTTTGCCTCTTGCATGCTCCTCGACTGAGGACAGAACCTGCAACCCAGGCACGTGCCTTGACCAGGTTAGGATCTGCAACTTTTCGGTTACCGGGACGATGCCTAACCAGTGGAGCCACGCTAGCCAGGGCTGCCTCACAGAGATTTTGTAAGGATAAGTGAGGTAATGGATGCTGATGTGCTTCATAAACTATAAACCTTGAACAGACTTGGTGGATTATTGGTATAGAATCTTTAAAGATCTGATAGACATTCACCAAGGAATAACCATGTGTAACTGTCTGACAGTCATTTTTTTAAATTATGATAAATACACATAATATAAAATTTACTCCATTGGCTGTTTTGAAGTGTACAGCTCTATGGCATTAAGTACACTCATGTTGTTGTGCAACTGTCACCACCATTCATCTCAAGGACTCATCTTGCAAAACTGATGCGCTGGAGTCATGAAGCAGTAACTTCCCTCTGCCCAGCCCTTGGCAACCACCATTCTACTTCCTGTCTCTACAAATCTGGCCACTCTACGTCTCTCATTTAAGTGGAATCATCACTGTTTGTCCTTTTGTGACTGGCCTTTTTCACTTAGCATAACGTCTTTAAGGTTTATGCATGTTGCAGCAATGTCAGAATTTCCTGCTTTTTAAAGGCTGAATAATATTCCATTGTATGCATAACACATAAAAATTCATTCTTCTGTTGATAGACACTTGGTTTGATTCTACCTGTTGACTATTTTGAATAATGCATCTATGGATATGAGTGTACAAATATCTCTTTGACACCTAGTTTTCCATTCTTTTGGGTATATACCCAGAAGAAAAATCACTGGATCATAAGGTATTTTCATTTTTTTAGGTTTTACCATACTGTTTCTCTAGTGGCTTTGTCATTTTCCAGTCCCATTTGCAATGCACTAGGGTTCCAATTTCTCCACCTCTTTGTCAATACTTGTTAGTTTCTTTTTAAAAAAATTGTATTGAATATGCTACTACAGTTGTCCCAATTATTTCCCTTTTGCCCCCCTGCACCCAGCATGTGCCCTCACTTAGGCAATCCCCGCACTATTGTTCATATCCATGGGTCATGTATATTAGTTCTTTGGCTACTCCATTTCCTATACTGTACTTTACATCGCCATGGCAAATTCTGTAACTACCTATTTGTACTTCTTAGTCCCCTCACCTCTTCACCCATTCCCCCACACCCCCCTCCCATCTGGCAACCATCAAAAATGCTCTCTGTATTCATCGTTCTCTCACTGATTTTCTTGCTTGCTTAGCTTATTTTTTAGATTAAATTGTTGATAGATATGTATTTATTACCCTTTTACTGTTCGTAGTTTTGATCTTCTTCTTAAATAAATCCCTTTAATATTTCATATAATAATGGTTTGGTGATGATGAACTCCTTTAGGTTTTCCTTGTCTGGAAAGCTCTTTATCTGCCCTTTGATTCTACATAATAGCTTTGCTGGGTAGAACAATCTTGACTTCAGGTACCCAGTTTTTCATGATTTCAAATATTTCTTGCTAATCCTTCTAGCCTGCAAGGTTTCTTTTGAGATTTCAGCTGACAGTCTTATGGGAACTCCCCTGTAGGTAACTAACTTCTTTTCTCTTGCTACTTTTAAGATTCTCTCTTAATCTTTAACCTTTGGCATTTTAATTATGATGTGCCTCGGAGTGAGCCTCTTTGCATCCATCTTGTTTGGGACTCTGTGCCTCCTGGACTTGCATGTCTATTTCTTTCACCAAATTAGGGAAGTTTTCTTTCATTATTTTTTCAAATAGATTTTCAATTTCTTGGTCTTTTTTTTCTTCTTCTGGCACCCCTACAATGAGAATGTTGGAACTTTTGAAGTTGTCTCAGAGGCTGCTTATACTATCCTTGACTTTTAGATTCTTTTTTCTTCTTATTGTTCTGATAGGCTGTTTTTGCTTTGTTTTGTTCCAAGTTATTGACTTGATTCTCAGCTTCATCCACTGTACTGTTGTTTCTCTGTAAATTGTTCTTTATTGCAATTTTTGTATCCTTCGTTTCTGACTGGATCTTTTTTATGTCATTGAGGTCCTCACTAAGTTCCATGAGCATGCTTGTAACCAGTGTTTTGTACTCTGCCTCTGATAGATTACTTATCTCCCTTTTGTTTAGTCATTTTTCTGGAGTTTGTTCTGTTCTTTCATTTGGTCCATGTTTCTTTGTCTCCTCATTTTGGCAGCCTTCCTGTGTTTGTTTCTATGTATCAGGTAGAGCTGCTTTGACTTCCTGTCTTGATAGTGTGGCCTAATGTAGTCGATGTCCTATAGGGCCCAGTGGCACAACCTCCCCTATCACCCAAGCTGGGTTCTCGTGGACCTGTCAACAGCAACCAAGGCTCAACTGTGAGAGGAGGCTATACTGTTTTGTTGTTGTTATTTGTTTGTTTGTTTTATGGTGTCCATTTCAAAGGGTGTTATAAGGTGGTAACTTATTGTTTTGACTCACATTTCCCTTATAACTAGTAATGTTGAGCATCTTTTCATGTGCCTATTGGCCATTGGTTTATGTTTCTTTGGAGGAATGTCTTTTCAAGGCTTTTGCTTATTTTAAAATCAAGTTATTTATTTTTTGCTGTTGTTGAGTTGTAGTAGTTCTGTATATATTCTGGATATTACCCTCTTACAGATATATGATTTGCGAATATTTTTTCTACCATGACATTTTTTTGTTCATCATTTTTATCTAACTCATTTTCAACAAAAATTGAGATTACATTAGTCTTTTCTGCAAGGCATTAATTTGTAGTCTATGATAAGATTACCCAATAGTTTCAGTATATTTACAGCTATCTCAGTCAGCTCAGGCTGCCACTACAAAATAGCATAGACTTGATGGCCTAATAAAAATGTATGTTTTACATTTCTGTAGGCTGAAAAATCTAAAATCACTGTGCCAGCATGGTCAGGTTCTGGCAAGAGCTCTTTTCCCAACCTGTAGACAGGACCCTTGTTGCTATGTCCTCACTTGGCAGAGAGAGAGAGTGACCCTGATCTCTGGTATGTTTTCTTATAAGGACACCGATCCTATTATGACATTCCTACCTTCAGGATTTCATCTAATCCTAAATACCTCCCAAATGCTCCTTCTCCAAATACCATCACATTGGGGATTAAGCTTCAGCATATGCATTTTGGGGATACAATTCAGTTCACAGCACTATCTAGAAGAGCCCACAATGAACTTCAAAAAAATCATACAAATTAGAACAAATATAAGATACTATTACACACTTAATAAAAATGGCCAAAAATCTAGAACAATGATACACCAAGTGCTGATGAAGATGTGGAACAATAGGACTTCATCCATTGCTAGTGGGAATGCAAAATGGTACAGCCACTTTGAAAGACAATTTGGTGGTTTCTTACAGAATTGCACATAGCTGGCTGGTGTGGCTCAGTTGGTTGGAGTGTTATCTCATAACCTAAAGGTCACTGGTTTAATTACTGATCAGGGCCCAAACTGTGAGCTCAATCCTGAGTTGGGGCAAGTGCAGGAGGCAGCTGATCCATTATTCTCTCTTGCATGGATGTTTCTCTGTCCCTCTTTCTCTCTCCCTTCTCCTTTCTCTTGAATGAGAATAAAATAAACCTTTAAAAAACTGCACATACTCTTACTATATGATCCAGCAATTGTGCTCCATGGTATTGCCCCAAGGAGTTAAAAACACATCTATACAAAACCTGCACATGGATGTTTATAGCAGGTTTATTCATAATTTTCAAAACTTGGAAGCATCCAAGATGTGCTTCAGTGGGTGAATGAATAAATAAACTGTATTACATCTAGCCCTGACTGGTGTTGCTCATTGGTTGGGCATCATCCCGTGAGGCAAAGGGTCACTAATTTGATTCTCTGGCAGGGTGAGTGCCTGGATAGTGGGTTTGGTCCTGGTCAAGGTGCATTCAAGAGGCAACCAATCAATGTTTCCTTCTCATATCAATGTTTCTCTCCCTCCCTTCCTCTCTTTCTAATATATATTTGTATACCTACATATACATGTATATATACACACATGTACATATATACAAAATCTTAAAAAAAAACTGTAGTACATCTAGGAAATGAACTATTATTCTGTGCTAAAAATAAATGAGCTATCAAGCCATGAAAAGATTTGGAGGAAGTGTAAATGCATGTTACTAAGCGAAAGAAGCCAATCTGAAAAGGACACCTACTATATGATTCCAACTACATGATGTTACAGAAAAGGCAAAACTATGGAAATGGTAAAAAGGTCAGTGATTGCCAAGGGTGAGAGTAGTAGGAAAGATGAACAGACAGAGAACAGAGGATTTATAAGGCAGTAAAACTATTCTGTGTGATACCATAGTGATGGATACATGTCATTATACATTTTTCCCAAATCCATAGATTGTACAACACCATGTGAACCCTAAGGTAAATCATGGACTTTGGGTGATTGTATTGTGTTGATGTAGGTTTCTCCTTGCTGAAAAATATACCGTTTTGGTGAGTGATGCTGATAATGGCAAAGGCTCTACATGTGTGAGAACAGGGACATATGAGAAATGTCTGTACATTCCTCTCAGTTTCTTTGTTGTAAACCTAAAGCTGCTCTTTAAAGAAAAGCATTTTTTAAAAAGAAACAAAGACTATAAAAAGTTGAAATGGAAAAAATCTTAAAGCACAGTTATGAATATTGCTTGGGATCATCACTTTCAGTACTAAGGCCATTTCCAGAGAAATTTGCTGACTGTGCTACATTTGTGGAATGAAGGAAGTGAGACAGAATGAACTCCAATGTACCTTTTAACTCAAAATTCAATTAAAAAATGTAAACAAAATTAAAGTCTAGTTATAATAAGTATACTGAAGTATTTAGGGGGAAATATCTGTAATTTTTCTTGAAATACATAAAAAAGATAGATTGATAGCTAGAGAGGGATGGATAATGGATAAACAGGTGACACAGCAAATTCAGTGAAATTTAATACTAGGATTTGGGTAGCAGGTAAACATCGGGGTGTTCACTTAAAAGTTTTTTTGATTTGGCTGTATCATTGAAAAATGTTGAGGGGAAAATGAGCGATTTGGCATCCAGTCCTCATGACTAATGAGGAAAAATGAATACCAAGAAGTAACCTGTTCAACTGGTTAAAAGCTGTTAGATTTAATAGCTAATCTAAGATGTAACTAAAGGCTTTCATCTTAAGAATCAAAAGTTCAAAACTTCTGCTATTGAAAAATTTTAAGGTAACAATTATTGAGTACTTACTCTATGCCAAGACCCTTCTGAATGTTTCTAAGAAGTGTGTCATCCAACTGAATCTTCACAACGATCCATGAAGTAGGTAAAATAGACATAGTTATTTGTCTTTGACAGACAAGGAAAGAATCTCAGTGGGCCAAATAAATGAGATTGTCCAAGACCATGGAGTTGGTAACTGACTGAGCTGGGCTTTGAATTCTGGGCTGAATGATGTCCCACACAGCACTTAAGCAGTATCTTATAGCCTGTCCTGCCTGCTTCCTCAAGCTTTTTGACACTTTGTCATAAAGGTGACAGGAAAGTTAGGTTTACACATACAGAATATATTAGTTGGTGGATCTCTGGGCAGACACCTGATGGAGTGAAGAAGTTCCAGTGTGTCTGGGCTACTCCCAATTTACCTATGTGTAATGGCTTGGCTGTGATCTTGCCCAGGTCACTTGTCATTCTGCACCTCAGTCTCATCACATGTAAATGGAGGCAACAAAACTTACCCATGTGGAGAAAGAATAGGACTTTTTGTGCTATCCCTCTTTGCACTTTGTGCAGCCTCTTCAGTGTTCAGCCAGAAGCAACCACAGGTTGTGAGGACCATGAGGAGAGTGATGGCAGCAACACAAAACGAAAGATGCAGTCATTTTGTTAATTGGTTTTACTCTGAAAGTACACTTTTGAGAATCAAAGGTAGGGAAGAAATAGCAAAGCATAAGGTTTATGCCACAACAATAGGTTGAAGAGAGGAATTGCCTGCCAGCCTCACAGCAGGGAGTGGAGGTGAGAGGAGGTGGTGAGGTGACAGTCTCTAGGGCTGCAGTAGGGAAGGGAAGGGAGATGGGGCTTCATGGCCTCCTTGTAGATGGTGGGGGCTGGTGATGAGAGGTGCTGATATGGAGGTAGAGAGAAGGGTGGATGGAAGCATTCAAGTCAAGCCCATGCTTGGCACTGTGCAAACCAGACCAGCAAGCTCCGTTCTAGAAAGAATCACCCTCCTGTGCTGTTGAGGCATTAGGACAGCTGCTCTGTAGCTGCTGGCACACTGTTCATGGCTGCCTGCAGTTAAAGCCCCAAAATTGCTCTGTGTGAACTCCTTCGGCTCCTATACCCCAAACAGGGCAGGTGCATTACTGGGGTAGAAGCAAATTCCTCAGCTCCTTAACTGGAGAAGGCTGATCCATGGCAAAGCCTACACGTGTGACGTACCTTATTGGGAGAATCAAGTAAGAGCAACCCATAGGGAAGTGCTTTATCATTTCTAAAGTATTGGCAAATATAACTTAATATAGACATTTCATGATTATAAAACAACCATCCAAATTCCACTTTAGGCTAATTGCTCCATGGAGCACTTAGTGACATTTCAGATATGTGGAAAAGTTTGCTTCCTGGGTTGTGATATTTCCATTACCCTGTGAATTCCCAGTGCATCAGCTCTGAGTTATTGAGGTGTGGCCCTCTTTTTGAGTAACCTCAAATTCTAGTCTTCCTGCTTCCTGTGTTCAGTCATCCTTTCTTTTAAAGTCTTTCTAAAAGCACTCTATCTCCTATCTCATCTAATGAGGAGACTATAGTATCCCCCCACTCCTTGCCCCAATATTTTTAATAATTTCAGAGGAGGGGAGCTAAGAGCCTACATGCTTATTACCATCTTTTACTCTGAAACTGATTTTGCCTAACTTCCACCTTACCTCCTACAGTTAATGTCTTCTCTCCATCCTGATACCCCGTGCCCTTTTGATTTAATTCCTCTGTATCTAAGTTACCAGAAGAACACTAACACCTGAAACAACTTTTTATAGAAGAAATAAGAATAATGGAGGATTAGTATAGAATGTGCAAGAAATAACCTTAAATGCCATCAACTGATATTTATTGAGTGCCTTCCACATGCCAGGCATTGTTCTGGCTCTGGAAATATAGGAGTGAGCCCTGGCTGGTGCAGGTCATTGGATTGAGCACGGGCTGAGAATCAAAGGGTCTCCGGTTTGATTCCTAGTCAGGGTATATGCCTGGGTTTTGGGCCAGGTCCCCACCAGGGGGTGCGTGAGAGGCAACCTCACATTGATATTTCTCTCCCTCTCTTTCTCCTTCCCTTCCCCTGTCTCTAAAAATAAATAAAATCTTTAAAAAAGAAATATGGAAGTGAATAAAACAGACAGCCCTGGCCACATAGCTCAGTTGCTTAGAGTGTTGTCCCAATATGCCAAGGCTGCAGGTTCCAACCCCAATCAAGCACATGCAAGAATTAACCAATGAATGAATAAATAAGTGAAACAACAAATCAGTGTTTCTCTCCCTTTCTCTCTCTATCTAAAAATCAATAAATAAAAATTCAAAGCCTTGGTCAGGTGGCTCAGTTGTTTGGAGTGTCATCCCATATGCCAAAAGTTTGCAGGTTTGATCCTGCATGTCGGGGAGGCAGCTGATAGATGTTTCTATTTCATATCGATGTCTCTCTCTCTCTCCCTCTCTCTCTTTCTCTCTCCCTTCTTCTCTCTCTAAAATCAATGAACATATGCTCGGGTGAATATTTTTAAAAAATTAAAAAAATAAATCCCTGCCCTGGCTGGTATAGCTCAGTGGATTGAGCGCGGGCTGCGAACCAGGCATCGCAGGTTCGATTCCCAGTCAGGGCACATGCCTAGGTTGCAGGCCATGTCCCCCAGCAACCGCACACTGATGTTTCTCTCTCTCTCTCTCTCCCTCCCTTCCCTCTCTAAAAATAAATAAATAAAATCTTAAAAAATAAAAATAAATCCCTACTCTCCAGGAGTTTATGTTCTAGAAGACATTTATTTTTGTGTTTTGTTGATTGTCTATTGTAGGTTAGGTAATGATAAGAGATATGGAGAAAAATAGGGAAGAGCTAGGAAATGTTTGCATGTCAATTGATGCAATATTTTTTAAGATTGTATTTATTACAATGATTAAAATAAAAAAATAAATAAAAAGACTTTATTTATTTATTTTTAGAGAGGGGAAGGGAGGGAGAAAGAGAGAGAGAGAAACATCAATGTGTGGTTGTCTTTCATGTGGCCCCCACTGGGGACCTGGCCCACAACCCAGACATGTGCCCTGACTGGGAATCGAACTTGAGATGCTTTGGTTCACAGCCCACACCCAATCCACTGAGCTACACCAGCCAGGGCAAGTGATGCAATTTTAAATAGGATGTGAAGGAGACTTTCAATTGAAGACCTGAGAGAAGTGAGGAAGAAAGGTCTGTGGGGAGAATGCTCCAGTATAGACACAGACCCTTCCGTTATTGCATGAAGTTTTATTAGTGGTGGGTGTAGAATATAAAGTGTAGAGTATTATTATGAATTTACAGATTTCGCATATTCCATGTGCAGTTATTTTCTTTTTGATGCTCTAATTGTCCCATTTTTGGCCAGTGAGAGCTTCTTCAAGTAGGCTCCTAGGTTCTTTTGAAATGATGGTCATCTGTAGTGTTTTCGATATCTGGGTAAGAAGATGATCTGTAATTATTTGATACATTATTACCTTGGCCTTGGAGGGCTGCTCTTTGCCCAAGAAGTCTTAGTTCCTTTCAGTGAGATATTCAGAGCCCGCACATTATGTTTTGGGTAGCTTGTTGTGTTGGCTATAAGTTTTAAAGGTTTAACTGAAAACTTCAGCCCTGGTCAGGTAGTTCAGTTGGTGGGAGCATCATCTCAATGCACCAAGGTTGCAGGTCCAACCCTGGATCAGGGCACATGTCAGAGGCGATCGTTGGGTGCATAGATAGGTGGAATAACAAATCACTGCTTTCTCTCACTCCTTCTCTCTCTATATAAAATCAATATGTTTTTTTAAAAACTTAAAAAATATTTTTTTAATATTTAAGATAAAGAGAAAACTGCATGACTAAAAAGGAAATATTTTCCCAAATCACTGTTTCTCATACCAGGAATTTCCATGTTCACTTTTAAGGAAAAATTTTATTTGCAGGAAGAAAGTAGTGAGACCCCAGAATAAGAAACACACACACACACACAACACACACACAATGTGGGATATACACCCTACCTTGTTCTCAAAAGGATGCAAAATCACTATACCCACTTTTTAAAAATATAAAATGCTGTTTTCAAATTGTTTCTTACCAAGCACTATACTAATAACAAAGCAAACACTAATTCTATCTGTGTGATGGACCTTAGCATATGGACTGTTTGTGTCTTCCCTAACCAATTCTTATGTTGAAGCCCATATCCTTGACGTGATGGGATTTGGAGGTGGAGCATTTGGACAGTAATTAGCTTTAGGAGAGGTCATGATGGGATTACTGTCTTTTAAGAGGAGGAAGGGACCAGAGACTTTCCTCTCGGCCACGTGAGGACTCGGTGGGAAGACGGGCACCTACAAACCAGGAGGAGGTCCTCGCCAGACACTGGATCTGCTGGCGCCTTAATCTGGGACTTCCCAGCCTCCAGAACTGTGGGAAATAAATATTTTTAAGCCACTCAGTCTTTGGTATTTTTGTTATAGCAGCCCAAATGGACTAGAAAACTGGAAGTGATTTGCCCATGGTCGTGCAGCTGAAAAACATCCTCACAGAGGGGAGTGCTCAACCTTTGCTGCACCCAAACATTCTAATGTTGTCAGTCTGCTGTGCAGAGTTTTGAAACTTCCCAGACTGAAGACCACTGCTGAACAGCAGTCCTCAGAGGGTGGCCCATGAACTCCGGCTTTAGACTTACCTCACCAGGGCATATTTGTTAGAAATTCAGATGGGCTCTCTGAACAGAGCCACTGACTCAGGATCTGCAGGGTAGGGGGAGGTAAGGGGTGGCTAAGGGACTCCTAAGTGATTCTTAGAAACACTGAAGTTTGAGAACCATGTTTCCAAGTCAAACTCCATCTTCCATAAATCTTAGCCTCCCTCTCTTCAAGTAAGCACTTTATGTATTTTATAAAAGGCAGAATCCTTTAGCTAATTTTCAAGTTTTCATTTGCTTTGTTTCTTTGGCATTTGCAATATTCACCCTCTTCCCCTTTCCACAGTTTCTAAACAGTGGAATGTGGCTACTTTTTGGAAGGTAGGAAAAGCTCAGCCCAGTGTTTTACATTTAATAAAGAAATCGTGGTTTAAATTCAACGTCAAAGCATAGCCTTTTCCAGTATGGGGATGAAATATTAACCAGGCCTCGAAACCAAAGCTGCAGTGTGCAGTCTTCTGTGTGCTTTCCTACACTGGGGATGACTCCTCTGTCCTAATGTGTGTTTAAAGACACAGGGCAGTTTGCCTAAATGAACTGGAACTGTCCTCTGGGTCCTAGCACAAACACTGGTGTTAGGTGGTGACAGCTCTGAGGGATAGCAATGTCTTTCATCTTCCAGCCAGTGCAGAAGCAGCAGGAGACCACTGGGTGGAAAGGATGGTGACCTTTAGCAGGCAAAGGAATACATTTAGGAAATGAAGAGTTCCTGCTTAGGGACAAGTAGGTCCAGAAAGTCACACACTCTGATATGGGGCTGCCTGAACAGGAAAACAAGGACTTCTTTGTCAAGTTGCCTGCTTGGAAAGAAAAGAAAAAAAGAAAATAAAATAAAAGAAAGAAAAGAAGAAAAGGAAAGGGAAAGAGAAAAAAAGAAAAGAAAGGGAAAAGAAAAGAAAAGAAGTGAAGAGAAAAGAAAAGAAACGGAAAGAAAAGAAAAGACCCACTGAAATATTGCTTACTTCCCAAAAGGAAGGACACATTCTTGGGCTGAACACCAAAGGATATTGGACTCAACAAGGATGTTAAACTAACTCTGTCTAAATCTGAGACCATTTGTTTGCCAAGAACCAAAAATACTTGAACCAGTTAAATAAAGTAGGAATGATTTTGAAGACAGTTGTACCTGGTGTCATTTGTCAGTGCTGTGATTAGCAAGGCAGCCCTATTCTATGAGCTCATACACTAGGGTTGCAATGCATGCAAAATCATGCTGGTGGTTCTTTGAGCACAGAAGGAGCTTTCAAAGTTTTGGCATTTCCAAAACTGAATGGAAACAAAGTAAAAAATGCTGACCACTTGCCCTGGCCATCAGGGAGCCTAGAAAGAATTTTAGTATTCATTTGCCACGACTCAGGACCCTGGAGGCCTGGGTGGGACCTCGGCGAAAGTATTTATCTACCAATTTTCTTTTTTATTTAAAAAGTATTCGGTGTTTTGTGTTTTAATTCTATAAATTGTTTTAAAGCCATTCATTCATTTAACCCTAGAGAAAGAGAGGAAGAGGAGGGGAGAGGGGAAGGGGGAAACACTGACCTGCTACTCCATGCATTTATGCATTCATTGGTTGATTCTCGTATGTGCGCTGACCAGGAATTGAGCCCGCAACCTTGGCATATCTGGATGATGCTCTAACCAACTGAGCTGCCTGGCCAGGGCTTAAAGTCTTTTTAGAAGTGAAGTTTTACTTAAAATAAAAAATAAAAAAAAGGAAGAAAAAGTCCTGATAAGAAACAAAAGAATTACCAGGCATAGGAGTCGGTGTCCCGTGGTGTAAATCTACTAACCTTCAAAGTGCATAGCCTTTGTTTCCAGCCCTGGCTCAGACCTCTGTGGTGGCCCTGGACCTGCTGCAGGAGGCTCCTCTTAGGCTGTCCTCCAAGGTGTATGACAGAGGCCCAACTCTCTGGTAAGTTCACAGCCTAGGACTGACATATGCTTATTCCTTCCTTCAATTCTAGGATCTTGGTTCTGGGATTTACATAAAAAAGTGCATTAATACCATTGCCACATTTCTAGAGACCTTCATTCCCCTTCTTTGTTGAAAGCCAACAAGGAGACTCCTGGGTTTTTTGTTGTTGAATTTTTAAGCATGGCTCTGAATTTACTTTGTGAATGCCTTGTTTGCAAAGGTAGGTGCTAAAACCCATACATGTTCAGTGACGTGGAAATCAAGGTAGTCTTTTTGGAAAGGCAATTGGCGATATTTGAAAACACAAAAAAAGTGCATGTCCGTTTATCTAGGAATATAACTTGTAGATACATTTCCATATGTACTGAAGATTCAGTGTAAAACAATTTTCACTACAAATGTTTGTCATGGCAAGTGGTGCAAACAGCTTAAATGTCCATCAATAAGGGAACTACACAATGTCTAATGGTTCATCCATAAAATGGAATGCTGTGGAGTCACTGAAGAAAATAGGTAAATCATAATGTTCTGAAATAAAACAATACATGACTAAATTTAAAAAAATGGCAGAAAAATGCCAAATTGCTTTGCCTTACACTCATCACACACATATGAGGAGTTAGATTGGATTCAAATGCTGGCTCTGTCACTTTCCAGTGACCCTGGGATGCTCCTTAGTCTCTTGGTAACTCACATGTAGTGACATGTAAGGGTTACAAAATGCACATGCAATAGTGCAGCCAGGGCACGACACTCGTAAGTGTAAACATGTAGTGATGGTGATGATGACATTGAACATTTGGGTGCTTACCAGGTGTTGGACATTCACTGTATCAAGAACTTCACATATATTTATTCAATCCTTAGAAAAATCCTATATTATTTTCTTTTATTTTTAAAAAGGGTTCACATTTATTATTGCACCAACCTACTACAGCAGAAAAAATCAACAGGAAAAATCACTTATCCAATAATTTCCCAATTAAAATACCCAACTGCCCAGAGAGTAGTGATCTTTTCAGTGATTTCAAGATGCAGGCAACCTTGGTACAGCATAAACATGTGAGCCATCTCTCATGGGTGGTTCCTCACAGACCCAGGCTGGTTCTTCTCCAATGTCTCTTCTTGGAGTTATACCTGATTCTATCGCTAGTTTTCATCTGAATCCATTGGGGAATGGGCTGATTCTGCTTTTGTTTCTTGGCCAGGAAACTTGGGATCTTGAAAGTCTTGTAAGGAGGCATGGTGAAGAAGAATCAATTGCATAGACCATGATGGCAGAGAAAGAGCTCTAATTATTACTTTCCTCCTCATTGTACAGACGGAAACTGGAGTAGAGAATGGTTAAGTACATTGTCCAAAAAGACGCAGCTAGTAAGTGGCAGAGCTAGGATTCAAAGACAAGTGGCCTGTCTGTCGCATAACCTGAGGTCTTCCCCACTTACAGAATGGCCCTGTCCCTGCTGGGCAGGCAGCCTCACTCATGGCATGATGTGGAGGCTGACGAGAGGGTCAGCCCAGCTTCTGAGAGAAAAGCTGGCAATATTTGTAAATGTCTTACAAGAGCATGGCAGTGCTTTGCTACCTAACCCCAAGTCAGAATATTACAGTCAAAACAACACATGGGTGTTTCTGGTGGGGTATATGGGGACTTTTCCCTTTGCCTTAGCTTTCTCCCAACTGGATCTTCTCTGCTCATGGGTCTGGAGTCACTGACAGAAACCCTGCTGGGAAATTATTACTTCGCTTTGGACTGAAGCCCACAGAGATCATGGTGTGTGTGCATGTGCATGCAAGTGGAAACTGATCAATAGTTTGGAAAATTGCAAGACTGGAGAGATGTTAGCCCACAAAAATGAGTATGCATGCAAGTGCAGATCTAGCTTTTCTGTATGTATTATCTAATAAACAAACTTAAGTACTAAAAGTTGTGAAAAACTTTCCCTGAAAGGGGAAATAAGGATCATTATTTCCCTGAAAAGGGGAAATATGAAAATAAGGATCATTCAGTGACTCAGTTCTGTCATGACTTCCTTCAGGACAGTGTACCAAGTGTCTCAGGGCAGTCAAAATGTCATATATTCTTTAGGTAACCTTTTCCTTAATATTTAACCCAGGTTCTCAGTTGGATATTTAACCCAACTCTAATGTGATGCCTTTGCTAGAGGAATGCTGCTCCTTGGCCTCCTAATAACCTTAGAGTGAAGTGCCCTTGAGAGCGATTACACCATGAATCAGCCACTGACAGATCCTGAATAGTCAGATGCCAAAACATCTTAGGTTCGAGTTAACAGTGTTTTACTTTCTCTCCTTCTGTTCAGAATTACTCAGACTTGTCTGAATAATTATTTCTCACTTCACCACCAGTTACGAAGTGCTGAACACCCACTAGCATTCAGTTTGGAAATACTCATTTTCGTGGGCTAACATCTCTCCACCCTTGCAATTTTCCACACTATTGATCAGTTTCCACTCTCTCTGTGAAGACTTCATTCTGAACAACCCACTGGCCAAGGGATCGTTGGGGCATCAACTCAAGGCCCGGCACAAAGATATCAGCATCTTGAAAAGGATCCCTCTTCAAACAGCTCAGACTCATTACCTATTGATTAACATAAGAAACTATTCAAAAGCCCTTGAGTTCCTCTTTCACGTTTGTCAGGCTCAGTGCTGGGAGTGCCAGGCTCACCAAGGCCTCTCAAGTACTGCCTGCTTCTGCAGAGGCCAGGCTGCAGGACAGCGAAAAAGTTACCTTTGGCCGGGACGGCAGTAAGGGCAGGAGGTTCTCTTCCTTCAGCAAGCTGGGGAGAGGCAGACTCTCAATGAATGTGCTAAATTAAATCAAACTGGAAAGGAATGTAACAGAAAATTATTTAACCTATCTCTTTCTCACCTTTGTTCAAGTTCTGCCTTTGAGATCTGATTTTTCTCACACTTGAGAATTATGGAAAGACGCTATATTGGCTGAGCTTGTAAGGTACATTAGGTCTTATTCTCAAAAAGAAATGATGTGACACAGCTAGGATTTTAAAAAGTGACACTGACAGTAGTAGAATATAATTATTCTAATGTGGAGAGATGTTTCCTATAATACATTTCATGAGCCATCCACAGGATTACCTAACTCCTTAGACGTTTCTCCTAATTTTTCATACTTTAAACTGCTGGTGGGTGTTGGACTTGAAAGCCCTAAAAACAAGGAAGGAATTATCAATTGATGATTATGTGTGCGAATCTCAGAAGGCTAGCTGTACAGAGTATTTTCTACTTGTAGAGCATCGGCCTCTGGAAGCCGTGAAAGCATTGGATTGAAACCTGTAATTGTTGTGCATAATCTCCCTTAGATAACAGGAAGAATGCATTGCCCCCTGTGAAAACGGAGGCTCTGTTTGTTTCGCCCTTTCTCCTTTCCAAAGGGAAAGAACGAGTTTTTCTAGGGAAGAGCCTCTTTATTGAGATCTCAATACAAGCTCCCTCATGACACCAATTTACCTATCAAGTAATCTGAAAAGAGGAAATTAGCAGGTACTTCTCACAGAAGGCAGACTGGAAGTGTGAAGAGGAAGAATGACAATCTTCAGCTAAACTAGTGAAAACATATGGTGCGATGAATAACAACAGTTCTATCAGCTACATGGCAGAGCTTGACTTCTGGTGTTTTTATTAAAACACTTTCTTGGTTTCAGCCTTTGTCTACAAATTCAGGCTTGTGCTCATTTTCATGGCAGACATGGAAATAATGCATTGGCTTGGCTAAACGGAGACTCAGGAATCAGGAGGGCACTGGGGCTTCCCATTCCTGTGATTATCTGATGAAGGCTCCCATTGCCAGCAGAAAGCCCCGAAGAAAGCATGTGGACCAGGAAGCAGCCCGCCATTTCCTCTCTCTGCTTCAGGGGAGATGAGAGTGATTTACAGAGGAATTTAAGACCTATTTTGTAAACTTATACTTAATTCGTGAGTTAGGACCCTGAGACAGTTTTCAAACAGGGCCACTAGTTTCTGTTTACAAAAGGAATGCATCTAATCTTGCTTTAGCAGTTGAAAGTCAAACAGTGGAGCAAACCTGAGGTAAATTTCAAATTTTGGCACCCTTCAATATCTGTCACTGGCTCTGAGAATGAACACATTCAGACACAATAGATTTTAAATGTCATTTATTTAAACCAAAATAAAATTATATTTTCAAGGGGGTGGATTTCAAAGACATAAAAAGAAATCCATATTCAAAGCAAACGATTTTGTTCAATTTCTATCAAAAATGAAATCCCATTTTTGGGGGGTGAACTCTGTAACATGGGAAACTGCTTCACTGAAATCCAAATTTCCACATGCAAAAACTAACTCATTTGGTTTGCATATTGGCCAAAACCCTTAAGGAGGCCCAATAAAATATTAAGAATTAATTTCTTAAAAGGCAAAACTTTTTAAGTGTAATCACAGTTCAGACTTTTCGCATAGTCTGTTCATGAATCCAAGTTACAAGGTCTTTGCGACCTCACAAGGATCCAGTCACTTCAAACTCTTTCGAATCAGTTTCAAAAGTACATTGTATTATTTTGGTGACTGGTACAGGTTTTATGTATAGAAGTCAGAGGAAGTGGCTTATCTGCTTAATAATTTTTAAGTTTGTTGCATATAGGTGGATGGGTTTGGCAAAGAACTCGGCGGGGAGGAAGCAGTGTGGATACAGATATCTACAATTACAGCATTTTCAGATGATTGCAAGGTCGCTTCATAAAACATTATAATTTACTTTAAAAAAATGTAAGTCTGTATTTTTGTGTATATGAAGTAAGGTCTGTGACCTAGATAAAACCCAGACAAAATCAACAGTGACAAATAATTACCAATTTTAAATGCTGGAAGAATGAGAAAGATTTCACTAAAAAGCTGAATGAAGGCTTGAATTTTGGACTCAAATCTATCACATAACAATTATGTCACATTGGGCAAGTCACTAAACATCAGTGAACACAGTTTTCATCACTATGAGAATAATTGAAAACCACAGTGTTAGTCTGACTTTTCCTACCCTGGAGAACTGTGTAGAAAACAAAATTGATGAAACATTTGCCAAGAAATTCAAGCGGATAAAATAGATACAGATTTGCACAAGTCTGAGAAGTTAGTAACTTTTTTCATGAAATATACAGCTCGTGACTTGAAACTTTCACATGTGTGTGAACATCATAGTAAAGTGACTTTTAGTTTTCAGTGTGTGAACCCCTTATGTAGGTCTATTCCTTGGCTCAACAGTGACTAGCATATGTGTTGTTATAATGAAAGTTAGAATGATATGCTTAATGGCTTAATTATACCCCTAAAAGGCTATTAATTATACGTTGGAAGAAGAAGGACTCTGTAGTGAAAACATGCAGACCTGAAAGCAGTGCATTAATTATTTTATTAATTTCATCTTTTTACATTATGGGAAACATTCATCTATTTACATTTTTTTGTCCACACACAATCTAGGTAGATAAGCCTATGAAATTCCAATTCATAAAGCCATAAAAATGTTCCCCACCCCTCCATCTGAAGGCTTTCAAATGAATCTTTTTTTTCCAAACCAAAATAATTTTTAAAAATTACATTTGGGAATTGAGATATGCTAGTGATTTACACTCCAGTTATTTAAAATATGCATCTAGACATGTTTTTAAAAAGAAATGGTAAATTCACAAGGATAAGGCTTAAATTAAAGTGGTAATGCACAGTAAAACATTAAGGAAACATCTATAAATAACAGAAATATATTACAAATAAATTAGTTCTATTTACCATTTCAAATATTAAAAATCTTTAATCCATTTCTTCATCTCTCTTTACAAAAAGGTTATGTGAATTGTATGGAAACATCTGCAAAAAATATAATAAATACTTAATTTCTTTGAACGTTTTTGATGTGGGAGACAAACTTCTTTTGTAATCCCCCCTCCCCGAGAAAATGCCCAAACATCTTTATACCAAAGTTAAACAAAATAAGTAATTTTTCTGGGTAAATACATTTTCCATTATGAACTAAAAAACATTTCTACAAATTACATCAAAAAGAACAATGTAACAAAGGTTATACTCATGGATGTCAGTTAAAGGGGCAAGTGATTAACAAGCAGCTTTATGTGGGGTCATGTTTTAACATCAATAATTAGCTCTTTATAAAGTGTTTGCACAATTTGTGTCTTTAAGGAAGGCAAAGGTCATGATGCCTGTGGGCATATAGCTAAAAGATTTAAAATTCTTACCAAAAATAGCTTATGAATATACAAATACCATTCGCATAGACAAGATGAATAGGCTTTCTCTTGTCTCTCTTTAAAATATCCTGGGCTAAACCAGTTTCCAAAGAAAATGTTGTAGGATGATCTTGAGTCGTATTAGAAATCTATTTCTTAATCCAAATCTTATCTCTACTTCAGGGCACAGAGCTGTAGTTGGGAACATGGGTCTTCAAATGGATTCCACTTCCTTCATGCTAACTTGTGAGTTCCAAGTCATTTGCAGGGTTGAATGTGACCATAGGCTACCCAAGGTGGCAGTTGGCCTTACTTGATGCAAATTTTGTGTGACCTTCCAATGCAGTTACAAAGTAAAGATGTGTTCTGTTTAAAACCAGCAAGTACTTGAAGCTCAATATCTCTGTATGCTCCAATGTTACAAAGCACTCAAGGTGCTTTTCCACCCTAGTTAAAAATTTGTTTTTTAATAAGTTAGTAGCCCTTTTCTTGTAAACCACAGCAGTAAACATTTGTGCCCTGTTTATAAAGATTGCTCAAAGCATCAGTGGCTCTGAGAGGTAGCAAATTCTCTAGTGGTTTTAGAATATGTCCTTGAAAATAGTTGTTGCCAGAACCCATCACCTCTCTTAATTTCATAAATAAAATTAAATTAGCACCTGGCTATGCGAGTATATATATATATATATTTTTGAAAAAGCTTCTCTGGTGCAAGCATTTTTGATGTATGTTTTTAAAGTCTTTCATTTTTCAATGGTAATTTCTAATACTTCAGGGTGGGAGCTGGACACAAAATGCCAGTGATACTTTAAGATCCTCACATTCTAAATGTTTAAACTGCTACGAGTAAGGGCATTCATTTAAAGACAACTTCAGCTGGACACAAAGTGCATACTGCCCATCATCATGATTAAAAACGTAAATCAACCTTCTCTGCCAAAAGCCTGGGTTTCTTTCAATGTTTGTGAGTCGTGACTTCCCCCCTCTCCTTGTGGTTTCTGAACCTTGTAAGTCAAATTTCTCTCACTACCTGGGACTTCAAGATGAGTGGCAGGTCTTTGGAATGAGGCATGTCTTTTGGGGTAGAAAATATATTTTATTGGGTTGACATAGGACAAAATCCTTATCCTGGTGGATGACAGGACTCTGTAAGAGTGAGAGGAGACTAAAGGAGGAAATATGTTTGCGATGTGAACTAACCGTTTAAAAGGGATGGATGCGTAGCATTCAAAGGGGTGACAGGAAAATCCACTCTTCTCTGAAAACAGCCTGGCTGCCATTTACAGCACTTCAGAAGCAGATGCGTACTTACATAGGTGTAATTAAGTAGGCTCCCCAGGATGGACACTAATAAATTAATAGAACCAACCAACAGTTTCCCCTTTAAGACCCCACCACCACGACAAGATAATATACATAACACAATAAAAGTTGATAAAACACTTCAGGTCTAAATTTTCTTAATAATAGAACAAAATATAAAACCCTTATGTAGTATCTTAAACTCTCAGTGCTTCCTTTGCCTTGCCTTTCTTCATGTTATTGCCTTTCAGAATAGATTGATTTCCCTGAAAGATCGAATTTACAATCTTCTGCTGATTGAAACATTTGAAGCAGTGCTTGATGAAGTAACAGTGAGGCAGTTTGTGCAGCTGTGAGTGGTGCAGGTCACCCCAGCACCTGCAGATTTTGCTTCTCCCTTTCCCACTACACATCCAGGTCCTCCACCCCCAGCCCAGCTCGGTCCTCTCTGGGTTTGTCACTCATTGATTCCGGTGAGATGGTGTGATTTCTGAGGTTGGAAATAAAGTGCTCCATCTGCTTTGTAAAATAATAACCGTTTGGGGGAAATACAGGGAATCGGAGCCCTAGTTTCTTTCACGTGGAAGACGGTTAAGTCCCAAAGGTTCACCCTGTGATACTGGATTTCTGAAATACCCTATGGTTTTATATTGCTGAGCTCTAGGGACAGACTAACTTGAGAGAACTGAGGATGGTGAGTGACTTAAAGGGGCTATTTCTACACAGGTGGACTTAGTTTTGCCGAGAACAGAAAGGCTTGGCTTTCCGGATGAGGCAGGGTGACGCATCAGTACAGGGGGCTAAGCTCGGTGAAGAACATGGGCAAACTGGTTAGGGCAGAAGGGTGATCGGGGGACAGCTTCTGCGAGATGAACAACTACACCGCGACAGTGGAAGTCACTGGGCTCAGAGACAGACGGAGTCGGAGGGCGCAGCGGGGAGGGAAGAGGAGGGGAGGACAGACACTGGGTCCTGACGCCGCGGGACGCGCGCGGCGCGGCCCGGACGCCTCAGAGCCGGGTCTGCGCCTCGGGGATGTAGATCTCGATGCTCTCGGCGCTCTCGGTGGCCGAGTTCTGGCGGACTGACGCGGCGCGCTTGGCTGCCATCAGGCGCTTGCGGGCCTCCTGGCGCTGTGAGCTCTCCAGCGAGCGCTCCCGGATCAGCGGTGCGGGGCCCTTCGCCGGCTTCTTTGGCACTGGAGGAGGGGCCCTTCTCTCCTGATCAAAGCAGAAGGTTCAGGACATTACACAGCTTCTCAGGACAAGCTTGGGGAAAACTGGGATAGGTCAGTAGTTAGAACACACTTTTTAAAACCTAAGGGATGGTTAGTCCTGATCTGCACGCTGTATATATATATTTTTCTTTATTATTCTGGCTTAGGTATTCAAAAGATGCAGAAAAAATATATATACCGGTAAGCTTAAGGCCAAGGGTAGGCTGGATTGCAGAACTAGGTCTCTCCAAGGAAAGGCTGTGGGTATTTAAAATGCCCCCTGCCGAAAGGCTGCAGCTCCCAGCACATTTAGTGTGGTTCTCTCTGGAGGCTCCAGACTCTTCCAGGTGCTAGAGATGGGAAAGGGTTGCAGCGGCAGCAGCAGCATCTTAGAACTCTGCATGCCCTCTAAGGAGGCAAGGCAGCTGGTGCGAGCTGGGTTCAGAGTTTAAAACTGTCACAGCCCTCTCTCCAGGCCCACCCAAACCTAAGTAGCCAAATGAGGAAGAAGAGATGATAAGACTGTGTTCTTTAGCTTTGTAGATGCCACAGTGAGTTGCACCCCTTTGCACACCACACACAAACACACAGCGGTATACTTTCCAGGGTCATCCTGGAGGGAAGACACCGGTAATTCCTATGCTCTGGCTTGGAACCAGTTCCAAAATGGCTCCTGAAACACCCCGCTGGGATGGCCCTGGGGGACCTCAGAATGACCGTGGCCCGGAAGGCTATTCCGAACGCAGGCACAGACAGGTGCCATGTAAACTTAAACCGGTACTGAAATTCATCTGCTTCGGCAATAGCAAACTATAAAACAGTTAGACATTTCTAAGTGCCATCGAGAAAACAAAAGCTACTCATGACTTATGTAGAAAAGAAAAATGCAGTGGGAGAGAAGGAAATCTAGACCATGAAGGATTTTTACTAAAAAGATGATAAACTGTCAGGCTGCGAAAAGGTCCACGTGAATGCTTTTGTTTTTAATAACCACTCTCCCCTCCTCGTAAAGAAATGTGAAATGTCTCGTAAATGTGAAAAGAACTAAAAAAAAACACGGATTCTAAGATTCTTCAAAGGGCACCCCTTGTGCCTTCACCCTCGAGCTCACCGTAGCAGCTCCCCTTGCTGATGTGGGCGAAGTGCCTACTTAAACTCATTACACTGGGGCTGCTGCCCTTGGCAGTTTGAGTGAGAGTCTGTGTGGCCCAGAGGACAGAGAAAGGGAGCACAGTGTGCAACGGTGTTCGGCCAACTCTGATTGTGCTCATTCATTTCTTCCCCCTAAAGTTCATGGGCTGATGAAAAACTCTAACCATAGACAAAGTGTATAATGAATGATTTAGGAATCAGATTAACAGGCGATTCACTGTGTGAATGCCCATAGGTTAGCATCGTTCCTTATGTACATTTTAAATCTTCATTGTTGGGTAACTTGGTGGATATTTTTGAAAGTATGAATATTGATCAATTTTAGTCACATTTTCCTATCCTTGTACACTTTGTTATTTTTAATAATAATTTTTTAAAAATCAATCAATGGGAGATTAGTTGGTTCAGGTCCAGAAAGTAAATTACCACTATGTGTGTACATCTGTAGTGTTTTCTTAAAATAAGACTAACTCAGAAGTTTATCTAGAAGACAATTTTAAACACAGATTTGAAAAAGAAAACTAGATTAAGTGCAAGTGTTTGGCTTTCTAAGTGAGAGGGCACACATACATGTATCAATGGTACTTTGATGCTTACCCCTAAAACCCTCAGGTTGATGGTAGAGAAAGAAATGAGGGGTAACAATGATAGCATTGCTTTCCTGTCTACCACGCACTGTCCCTTGGGACTGGATTTCTTCTGGGAGTCCCCTGATCCCAAGAACCCTGGTATTATGATGGTCAGCAACAGAATGAATTGGATGGCTATTAGCTCTGTGGTAGGTGAGGAGCTCTGAAAAGGGCGGGGCCACCAGTGCTTCAGGGTCATAGCCATGCGTAATTTTTGTAGTTGAATCTCTTGGAACTATTCGACCTTAGGCCACAGGAAAACAAAGTGGTGAAAAGTTGTGCATGACAGCCCAGCCTAGGGAGGTGGAAGATGTGTATCTGTGCAAGCCTGGTGGAGTCACCATAATCAAGTGTGAAAATTGTAGTTTATTAATTAATGTAAAAAATATTTTGAGTCTTTATTTCTAAACTGTAGCATGAGGAACCCAATGAGCAATATTCCCCAAGGCAAATCAACCAAAAGCAAAACTTCTTAAAAAGAAAAAATCCCAACATTTTTGATCAATGTGAAACTGAGGATGTGTGTATTTTTGGATTTGAACAACAGTGGTTTCTTTATTACTCTATTTATAAAATGATTATCAAAGTCGATTAGTTTTCAGGGCCTCCTATTTTTCTCAGAAACACATCCTAGGGGTAAGGAAGTTGAACTCTTGCTCTATGTAATCATGCACTGAAGATGTCATTTATTTTAGTTTAAAAAGCAAAATGGAGGCAGTTCCTTCCAGTGACTAAAATGGTTTAACTTAACGTTTAATTAACAAAAAAAGCCACATTCCCATTTTCCAATTCACAAAGACAGATTTTTCTTTAAAAATATGCCTGAAACATATTACAGATAATATCCCAAGTGATTACTATGTAAACATTGTCATTACAATGAAATTAATATGATATCAGCTCCATTTCACATTGTAAACAGCAAGACTGAATGCAGAAGCCTATTTAGACTGTCCAGTGTTTGTGCAGGTTTTTAAATGAACCATACAAAATCTACATTGTTCTACCTTCTTGTCAAGAGGATCCATCTGTTTCCAATTATTGGCCTTTAACTGATGAAGTTCATCAAATTTCATACTAATATTTTCTATGGACAACTGCAGCATGTCCCAGAACCCCGCCAAATCCTGGGAGGTGGGCCTTGGATGAGCATTAGGGTTCTGTGCGAGAGAAAGAAGAAATGGTTGCTTTAGAGGTGATTCATAACAACAAGCACAGGACAGAGCGACATTTTCAAATATTTCAAATAACAAGGAGGATGAGTTTTTTTTTGGTTTTCAGACAGGAGGTAAAAGTGGTAATTCGATGGTAATTTATAAATGGTAATTTTATTAAAAAATTAATGTATGTATTTTCAGCTTTGCTGAGGTATAATTTACAAATAATACTTATAAAACATTTAAAGTATACAGGATGATAATTTGATATACACTGTGAAAAAATTCCCTCTAAGTTAATTAACACATCCATTACTTCACATATTTACCTTTAAAAAATATTTTTGGTGAGAACATTAAATTCTGGTCTCTTAGCAAATTTTGGTTATACAGTATAGTGTTATCAACTAGAATCAGCAGGTTATACATCAGATCCTCAGAGCATGTTCATCTCCTGACTGCAAGTTTATACCCTTTTACCAGCTTCTCCCTATTTCTTTCGCCTCTCAGCCCCTGGCAACCACTTTCCCCTTCTGTTTCTATGAACTCGACGTGTTTTTAGAGTTCACTACACATGGTAATCTATACACACATCCATTTGAGACAGTAATTCTCAAATGGCAGGGTAAAACGCTTGTAATAAACATCTGTCAGTACAGTATGGGAAGAGAGTAAACATTTGACAATTCAGAATGTCTGATCTACAACAAGATGCATATGAAAATACCACCTTTGAAAAAAAAGTATATTAGAGTCAGTATTTGACTACCTGCTACCCGACTTATTTAGATAACAGATATGGAATCTAAAAATACGAGCTGTTTTAATACTAATGTTGAGTGAAATGCTAGGGTAAACAGATGATGAGTAATAAAGTAACTGAATGTTCAAAGTAATATATATTTAACAATTAAAATGTTACTAATATAGGAAGTCATTTTATCATATGAGTACTTTGGCAAAATCATTTGGAAATGAATTAGTTCAAAATTGACCGTAACATAACACATAGTAAATGTGAGAACACATATCCATACATACACCTAGAGCCTCTAGTGACCCATTTGCTAGATATTATTAAACATTCTTTGTTATTTAAGGATTGACTTTCTTTGTCTCCATCCGCATATCCCTAACAAGAATTAGAAAGTATGAACCACAGATTTATATGACCTAAGACAGAAAAAACATAACTGAGAGGGGGAAGGTGTCGTGTTCATTGTTAATCACTAACTGTAGTAGCCGTTAAAGCATTCACGTTCAGATTGGTGGGAGCCTCCACGTGTCAGAGGTTTACAGCTGGGGTTCATTTTGGTTACCTCTAAGTATTCCGGGCAATTGGATAGACTGTGAAACCTCATGCCATATAATAACTTGAGGCCAATTTGTATTTTTAAAACTAACCACTGTAAAAATGATATCAGGATTTCAGAAAGTGTAAGGTCAGTTATCAAATTAATAGATTGGAGAGAACATTTTAGCCCTTTGCATAAACCAGCATTATAGGTCTAGAGTGAAAATAAGGATGTTTTTATACACTTATAGTTCTAAAACTACCCATAGTTTTGAAATTCACTAGAAGAAGGAAATGCTAAAGTTTGTGTTTGGTTCATTATTAAGTCTATGCTAATGACACTTGAATTAGTGAAAGAGTTTCTCTGTAGCATTTTGATTTAGCAAACTAAACAAAAGTTTTCTTGATATCTAGGTTCAGAAAAGACAATAGTTTTGACAAAGTACCTCTCAAGTGGAGTTTTATGATCTCACAATATATTTCCTTATCTTACTGATAACCCAAAACTAAATTGCTTATGTTCTGGAGTTCACTAAAGTCTTTTAGGTCACAAGCCCTAATGGCTAAATTGTTTTGGTGCACTAATGCATGAAATGACTGGCAAAGAGTTACTTTGACTCTGTAAAATGGGCAATTTGTTCCCTTCTCACCAAGAATCTCTTTGCCCTCATGTCATGAAGGGGATAGATGAGGAAGCAGAGAGAAAGAGCTCAGGCACTCAGCCAGTCTTTTAATCAGTGGGTCATGTGACATCCCACGCACAAGAAGAAGTTGTAGCAGTAGCCTTAGTCTGAACTGGGCCACTTGGAGGTCAGAGGTGGTGATGAGTGTGAAAAGATGAGGAGGGCTAGGTTCCTTGGTTTAGCCTTATTGGGAAAAGTAACTCTCAGCTGTTCATTCTATGCTTGAGAGTCTAGTCTGAGATAATGTACAGGTATTCAAGTGTTCCCCTCCTCCAAGTAAGAACTCAAGAAAGGAGAGCTGGGTCTGGTTGTGACTAATCTTAGTGCCATCTTTGCCACCACCAGGCCACCAGGCTTTCTGTTGAAGAGGAGGTAGAGTTAACTGATCAACCCTAGATCCCTGCACGGGGTGAGGAGAGCAACTCAGATTCTGGGCGGGGATACGTAGAGTTGGGGAGTGGGGAGTGGGTTTACAGGGATGGAGGTCAAAGAGATCGAGATTTGAATTTCGGTTCAGCCTCTGACCATGAGGCCCTGATCAAGTTTCTTAGCCTTTCCATGCCCATTTTCCTCAATGGTAAAACCATCATAAAAATAATATCATAATCTGCTCCATAAGGTCCACACAGTGGACTCTTGACCTTCCCTCTTTGGCATAGTTTGACCAGCCATCAGTGGCCCCTGGCCTCCAGTGTAGTTCCACTTTCGGCTGCCTCTAAAAATGTTTCTCATAATTTGCCATCTAAGTTCCTCTAGTGGCCAAGGAATGTGAGCCCACCAGGAACAAGGAACAATCAAAAGATAGCTTTAACAAGATAAACCTTCCCTAGAAGTCTGCAAAGTTCTTAAAACATTTTGTCTGCAATTTCATCTTTAAAATCTGCATAATGTTTGTATTCTACTTCATAATATACCTGCCTGTTATATAATTCTTTTACAAGGCATGCTCCGTGCCCTGTACTGTGTACGTAGTGGGCTCCAGGTATATCTAGCAGCCAGTTTGAGAAGTATGGCTTTACGTGAGTGAAGTATGGCTTTCCTATATTTAAAGACAGAGAATCATGCTAATTAAGATCTGTGATACATTGCCAAGTTTACAAATTAGCAGGAATTCTGTACCTGGCACAAAGTGACACTCAAAAAAAATATTTGTTGTATTCACTTATCAATACATTTACTAATACATATTATCTCATAATCCAGAATACAATGTCTGAAATGGAGGAAAGATTAAGTAGTTTTTGCTAAGAGGGTTGGTGGTGGTGGGAGGGAAGGTTAGCTCGAAAGGGAGACTTCCAAAAGGAAAGCCTGGTGAAGAGGGAGGGAGAGTACTAATCTTTGCATGCTTTCTGTTTTTTCTTGGCTCAGTTCTGTCTAGATAAATCACTTTCAGTCTGTATTTGCCCTTGTTAGCAAGAAGATGTGGTTAAAACTCTGAAATCCTAGTTTGGGTCAATTAGAGTGCATATAAGCATGTTTTTACTTTCAACAAGATAAATAAGTTACTTTTCATCATCTGTTTTAGATGCAGTTTCACCAACAATTGGCCAATAAAGGCTGCTCGTGTGGAATGACACCTGTAGAGATAGTAGCAGTTTTTGTTTTCAAAGCTAAATGTGACTGAGGAAGTGCTTGCCCCTGTATTTTGCAGTCAGTTTTTACCATGTTGTTGGTAGTGGTGCTTTTGTCGATGTTTTACTTTATTTTGCTTTCATATGTCCAAGAAGAACCCATTTGTCTCAGGGAGATAAAATCTACACATTGTGAAGCCCTCCCTCTCTGACCCTTGAATTAAAACAGAGAACTCTGATTAGGATATACAACCTGATGGCTATTTCAGAAAGAAAATCATTATCCAAAACGATTTTTTGTAATATGATTTTTGAACTAGCAGGGTGTTCCCTGTTTTGGTAAGAATAATGAAATCAGAGATGCATGTGAAAGCCAGGAAAATGGAAATTTTTTAGTTACCATAAAGCAGGAAATGGAGTTTCAACTTGATCGGGTTTTTTTCTTCTAAGATTATTTAAGTATGAAATAAGTATTTTTAATTTTAAGAAATGCAGGAAATAAGATGCCTCAGAAAACTCTGTTCCAGGTGAGAGAATCCAATGGGCCCTGACTTGGTTCCAAATCAGTTTCACTCTAGCTGGCCCGGTCTGGACAGCACACGCTCCTCACGGCACTAGCAGGGAAATGGTAGTGATGGGGAATGTTACCTACCAGGTTTTCTTCACACAGTTCTCTGAACTGGTAGAATTTCTGGGCCATGAGAAGTTGGGCACTGCCCACTGCAGTTCGGATTTTCCCTAGAACTGAAAAGAGCAAACATTCAAGAGGTTTACACATTATGTCTCATTGTTGAGATTTAGTCTGGCAAAGCAAAGAGGAAGTTACGCTGAAAAAAGGTGGGAAAACAGCACACACAGTGCACAAACACAGGCACATAGCCCCGTGACGGTCACTATTCTGCTGGTCTGGGTAACAGAGGCTCCCAGGTTAAAGTACAAAATCAACTGGGAAAAAATAACCACATGCTCATCATGCATATTTCTCAGGGATCACAGAGTTTTCCACCTAGCACTGGATGTTACCAAGAGAAGAGGCAAACAGTTTTTTTTTTTTTCTTTTACTGCAAGTGTTTACCAGTAGGGTTATGGATTTATTTGTGTCAACAATCATGGTCTGCTAGTTTGTTTTTCTAACCCAAATCCAAATACAAGAAAAGCCAGCCTGTCTTGGAGGGGGACCTTTTGGCACTCACCATAACCCATCCACAGCCTTTATTATTTTTCTGGAGCTCAGCCACTGGTACTGTCAGGAAAGAGCCATGGCCATTTGAAAGACTTTCTAAGGAGTGAACATTTTCAGCCTGTTGCCTAGGGAACACCAGCACCATCCCAGCTTTTCCACTCCACAGCTCAATGTTATTGTTAATATAGGTTTAATTCCCTATGCACTGTGCTGAAAATCTTCCCCTTTGCAAGCTACTTCTTGCCTTCTGTGCTGTCTGAAGCTAGAACCTTTCTACTGATGGGCATGCTGAGACGGGCAGAGTGCTCTGCACAGAGCTGTTCTCAGGTCTGCATTGTCCCAAAGTCTCTCCCTCCAGCCGGCGGAGGACCAGGGCACAGCTGCACTGCTGGAGCCCTGCCGCCAGGCAGTTCTCAACATGCCCTCCCTGCTGGGAAGGAAGCAGAGAAGGCACCCTGCTTGCCCTTTCCTGGCACACATAGAAAGCCAGAGGGGGAGACTCCTCAAAGTGCACTTGCCCCTGCTTTGAAATCTTCAGGGAGAGGCAGATTATAGGACCAAAGCAATGGTTTTGCTGGTTGTTTTGTTATGAATTTGCAGAGCCTGAGACACACAGTGAAATCAGGTCTCCCTTTCTTGACCCCATTCCCCACAAAGTCTGAGGAGAAGAAAACAGAAGAAAAAGAAACTTCATTTGGGCCAGGGTTTTCTAGAAATGTGCTTCTCTGTTACAAACTGCCAGGCTAGCTAATGGTTTGTGATGCACATTAAGCCTAGGTATTGCTCTAATATTTTGGCATTCCTACACACATAACTCAGGGCAATTATGAACCCTCCGATAGTTCACCAGTCACACCATACAGCTAAAGTGCAGAAATTTGCCTACTCAGTGATAACAAGGGGTCCTCTTGATAGCTGTCTGGCAGCCATTGCTCAGGGAGATGTTTTCGCTTCTTTTCAATGTTTAAAATCTTTTGAGATGGTTATCTCATTCCTCTTTTTTTTTTCTCTCCTCACCCAAGGACACCCTTTCATTGCTTTTAGAGAGAAAGGAAGGGAGAGAGGAACATTAATCAGCTGCCTCCTGTATGTGCCTGGCTGGGGACTGAACCCACAGTTGAGGTATGTGCCCTAACAAGGAAGCCATCCCATAAGCTTTCGGTTATGGGAAGATGCTCCAACCAACTGAGCCACACCAGCCAGGGCCCGTTCCTCTTGGACTGAGCTATCAGTTTTTGAGACCTCTCCCTTTCTTAACACAGAAGCAGAAGGGACAGTGTATGAAGACACAGGGCACTATAGGAGTCAAAAATTCAGGTCCCAAGTGAGCCAAGGGTCCTGCTCCAACACTTGGACCAGCCACTGCCCTAGACAGATCATTTAATCTGTTTTCTCATATGTAAAATGGGGCTAATGGTACCTAGTTGTATGGTTGTTATTAAGGTTAAAAACGGTAATGTATGCAAATTGCTTAGGACAGTGTCTGATATATAGCCATTACTCAATAAATATATATTATTATCTAGGACCAGGACACTACACTTCCTCTCTGGGTTTGGCAACTGTGAGCTCCACACTTATTCTGCCCAGAAGAGAAAGGAAAAAACCCAAAGTCTGGGTTATTCAAAGGCTGCCTGGGACAGGCATGCACTTTGATGACCTGTCCTAGATCTGAGGCAGGTCTGAGGAGGCGCTTCCTAAGTGAACGTGTGGCTTTGGGCAAACTCTGAGGTTCCTCAACTACCTTGCTGAAGGGTAGGATTTTGACACCAGCAAACTTCAGAATGACTCCTGGGAGATTAGAACTAATACCTAAGTCTCCAATTTGCTGATGGGGATTGCTTAGCTCGTTGGAACTGTCACAGAAACCCAAACAATTCTGATATACCTCAAACTTTGAGCTAAGGTTCTCTGTCACAGGTGAATGCCTGCCCTATATGACAGACTGCCACAGTAAGAGTAGCCGAGTAAGACAGTGATCCTCAAGTGAGGAGAAGGTGCTGCTCGGAACTATCATCCAGGAAACACCAACCATGTAGACAGGCACTAACTCGGATTTCTTCTTAGGGAAAACAAGGGGCTTCTTTCTTCATTCAGCGTGGTCTGGCGAGAACCCTAGATTTGGAGCGAAAATATCTGGGGTGGAGTTGTGGTCCTTCTGTTTCCCAGGTTTTTGCCATCATGTTCCTTCAGGGGAAATTCCTTACTGGCTCCAGGATTATTTGCATTTCCAGTGTCCAAGTGGTGGTCTTTCCAAGGCCCAGGGAAGGGAGAGGATGATCTGAGTCGGGAATGGAACGCTGGGACAGGAGGGTGTGGGACAAGCAGATGATAACTGCTACTTCTTTGACCTCTGCACTTTTCTTTTTTAGAATTAAAAATCTACTTTAATTTTAGGGACGAAAACTCTAACAGGGTTTGTTCTGTTTTGTTTGTCCACTAGACGCTGACTTGGTGTGAGAGGTAACTCTTTTCTCCTGGAAGTAAATTTCACATTTGTTACATAGGCTTTAAGGAAGTACAACACTAATAAATAGTAAGTGGTAAACACCAGTGGAAGTGAACAGTAGGGAAAAAAGCGAATGTTGGTAAAGAAATGAGATAAGGAAGAAAGAGGCATCTTAATGTCATTTAGAAGCTACTCAGAAACAATCCACACCAACGTCCAGCAGAATGCAAAGAAAATACGTTGGTCAGGGATGCTACAAAAGAAGTATAAAGGACAAGGGGAAATGAGATGTATGGGTTTCAGCTGTAGGCTTTCCTATGCATATGAAACAGCCCAACGTGGTATTAGAAAATTCTGGAAGAGGCCTCAATATAGTGCATCTTTCCAGGGTTAGCCTTGCATCTCACCCTTTTACTGTAGTGTGGCACTCATTAACTTCGCAGGGGCTGACACGGCCCGCGAGGACATGGCTAAAAAAGCCTGAACGTGCAGGGTTCTTTTCTTCTCTCTCTGTCTCTCTCTCTCTATCTCTCTCTCTCTCTCTAATGAAAGAAAGCCCTACAGAAGAAGTACATTCCACTTCCATTCCATTTGCCCCCCTCCCAAAGGGAACAATTAGACTAGACAATGAACATTCCTGCCCCATCCCTGGGTTAATGAATGAAGGTTTTATCCCCTGGTCCTAGAAAGGTGATAGCTAAGGGCCTTCCCAAGTGTAAACGAGAGAGCATTACACGGGGGCAACCCCACTAGTATAGTTGAGAACCCACTCAACTATAGTTGAGTCTGCCTAAAGCAGCAGACTCGCTTAAAGTTAGACAGGTTCTTGGGCTGTGTCAGTCCAGGAGGGGGATGTGCTGCTGGGGCTCCGTTTAGCCGGTTTTCTTCAGACTCTGATCCATACAGTCTTTCCAGATCGTTCAACCCAAACGTAGCTGACAGTTTTTACCACCCAGCTCACTGAGGGCACATTCAGTGCCCCTTCCAAAATAATGATCTTTGCTGTGTCCCTCAGGCATGGCATTCAGCCACAATTTATACCACCTATTTGTGTAATATTTAGTCATGTAATAGGCCTTGTTTTGCAGTGCCACTCTTTTTATGTAAATAACTGTGGTTTCTCCAGGTGTTTTATTAACACCCTGATAGTGAATTTTTAGATCACTTTCTGCCTTTTGTTTTCTCCCAGCTCCTTGGTTAGGCTGTCCCTCAGTGGAAGTACAAAACAGCAGCCATAAACATTGGTGAACTAAATTCCTTTTATTTAAAAAGCAGGCACCTCTTTATTAACTCTCCCATTTATAATTCTAGAAATCTTTCATCCCACATTAGATGGTTATAAGGGATCATAACACAGAGGACAGGCCTGGGTTAATTGGCCACATAAAGCCAGGAAGATTCTTGGAAGGCCATCACTGTTCTGCTTTTGCAAAACTCTGCCTATTTATCTTATCTATCTTGCATTTCAAAGCACTTTCCCATGCACATCTAATTTGATCCTCATAGGACATGATGGGGCAGGGCAGATATTATCACTTCACTTGGAAAATCTGGGCCCGAACTAAGAGGTGCCTTCCCTGCGGCCCCACAGTCCTGGATCCCTGTCCTCTCACTCCTGGTCCAGTTGTGCTTGCTTCTCTCAACACTCACTGCAGATCGAGTCCGAATCTCCTGAAATGAAGCCACTGGATGGTGATTTCTCTCTTTTATCAACACTTTCTAGGCAGCACAAGTGGATAGCAAGGGGATGGCTATACCAAGTTGAGGGGTGAATCTGAAGTTCGGCAGCCCAGTCCCTACAGGGAGAGCAGACAGAGCACCTCTATGCCGTCACTGTTGCAGGAAGGAATTCCAGCCGTGGAAAGATTGAAGACCCAGGGAGGGTCACTTGAAAGAGATGGGGGGTGTAGGGTTTAAATTTTGTTTTTTCTTTTAAAGATCATGTATGTAATAAGAAGCAGAGAAAGACTATTTTGGGCAGGGGGTCTTTTAAGAAAACTGTGATTTAAAATCTCGTGGCTACGTTCAGTAAAACCCCAGACATTTCAAAGAGAGTGTACCTCCTCCCTCCCACCCACTCCCCCGGGGTAAAGGCACAGGGTGAAGGGAAGGGGCAGTTTCTTTCACCCTGCAAGTGACTCCATACAAAGTTACAGAGTTCAGTTTGCTGTGGTAGCAGAGTAAAACAAAACAAAACAAAACAAAACAAAACACTGTTTCCTTTCAGGAAATGCCTGACTTTTTGCCGAGTCAAAAATCAGTATTTCAAATCCGTAGGCATAATTAATATGCGTATTCTTTAATATTCCAGAGAAGTCAGGTCTCTTGCACTGGAGAAGCACAGGCACTGGTTTCTCTGACTGCTTCCAATTCTGTTTACTCTACCCACCTCCATGATCACATGTTAGGCTTCAGAAACTCGGAGGAAGAGACATATTTCTTATACCCCCAACGGTGCTCCCCTGAAACCCGGACACTGCAAATGGATACGAAGGAACATGTCTGCCTGTCTCTCCAGGGGTGAAGGTCACCGCAGTGGACACACTGGCTGAACGCTTCCCAGGCCCTGCCACCTCTATACTGTAATTCGCCTAGTGCAATGCTCCTTTCCCAGGCTGTCTCTCTGTGTAATATACTGGAAAGAACACAGGTTTTGGAGTCAGGAATGATCAGCCAAGCCACTTAAAAGCTGCTGACCTTGGGAGAGTTTATCCCCTGCTGGTACGGCAGCCCTGCCAATCTAACACATTCCCCTAGAGGCTGGACTCTGTGACGGGTAGACTGCCTTTGTTGTGTCTCTGCCCTCAACTCCACCTGTCCCTCCAGGCCCTGCAGCCTGGCTCCCTCTTTACCTTCCTTGCCTTCCTGGATCTCTCTGCATTTGACACAAAGGAAGCCCAGCTTCCTTGGCTCCTATAACACACTCTGGCTCTGACACTGTCTTTCTTATTCTTTATCTCACACTTTACCTTGTAAATGTTGAACACAAATTCAATCCTGAGCCCACTTCCCTTATTCCCCTTCAGTGACCTCACTCGTTCTCCTGGTTTTAACCATTCTGTAAATACATTTAGTTCCTCATATTTGTAACTCCAGTGCCTACAAATCCCCCAAGCCTCAGAGTAGCATGTTTAAGCACCCACCCAACACCTCTTGTCTTTCCCCAACTCCCTAGTTGATTATAATTAGGGCTACAAGACTAGGTCACCCCTTCCTCACCATTAATGTTCCCCTTCCCTTTCCAATCTTGGAGTTTTGGCTTCAGTAAGGGATCTAGAGGGCCCTCCTATCTCATAATTCTTACTCTTTCATGGTTCCCTATCACCCATGGGATAAGTGAAAACTCCCTTTGATGGTGTGCAGGCAAGGCCCACCTGCCCAGCCTTACCTCTGCCCACTCTCTCAAATCCCCCAGGGTTCCCAAATCCAAAGCTGTATCTCTCCTCAGGGTCTTTGCCCAGGCCAAACTAACCTGGGGATGCCTGCTGCCTCGGTGCCTACCCTAGCCCCTCCCCCTGTGCTCAGGTGTACATCCTCCAGAAAGCCCTATCTCCTTTCACCTTCCCCTCTGCAATGCTCCTCATATTCCCATGCGCAACTCTGTCCTTTCCCTTCCCACATGCTTCCCAGCATCTTCTAGTTATATGTCTGACTTTCTAACCAGATGACCAGCCCTTCAATGGCATAGACTGTGCCCATGGAACCCCTGGTATCCTGTTGAAGAACTAGGTTTCAAGATTAACTGACTCATCTACAAACTTTTTCTAAAGTTTTTTTTTAAGATTTTATTTATTTTATTTTAGATAGGCGAAGGGAGAGAAACATCAATATGTGGTTGCCTCTCGTGCACCCCCCTACCGGGGACCTGGACCACTACCCAGGCATGTGCCCTGACTGGGAATCAAACCAGTGACTCTTTGGTTCACAGGCTGGTGCTCAGTCCACTGAGCCACACCAGCCAGGGCTCATCTACAAACTTTGACGTCACCCAGAAAAATAAATTAACTGCACATTTCTGGGCCTTAAGCATCTGACTCTTTAAGGTTTTACCATGTCTAACATTACTTTTCAAGCTATAATCTTGATATATTAATTGGATAATATAGTCTGGGCTGGACTATTATTCCTCTTGGGTTTCTGTTTACAATATTATTTGTGCTGACTTAGGGTGGAAGAAGCAAGCCATTTGGGATAAGTTGAATGTGCTTGTGTGTAAATTAAACCTCTTTATCCTCAGGTTTTAACTTCTTGGTACTCACCAGGTTTCTCCCCCACACCCCCTTAATGTTGTGTAGGGCTAAAGGAGGAAAAAGGAATTTTTAAAAAGCGGTTCCACCCACCTGAAGTCCCATGGATTTATTAGACTGAGTTTATGTGATTTCAAGTTGGGGTTACCCATGTGGAGACATTCTTATTTACAGGTATGACCTCGTGGAAAAGAATTTCTCCAACCAACTGGCCAGCTGCTTCTCAAACGGAGTTGTGAGCCTGAGCTGACGTCAACAAAAGTTCCCCTAGAAAACAGGTCTGTTTCATTCCTGGCAACAGTGGCTGCTCTGCATTTAACAAGAGAGCTTTTATTTTATTTATTTATGTTTTAGCTTCAGCTTGGTGGTGAACAAACAAAGAATGAAATTCACAAGCAGCAATTTTCCCATAGACAGAAACCAGGGCTTCCACAGGGCTAAAACATGGGGGAGGGTTGCTGAAGCGGGGATGCTGGTTTGCTTATAAAGAGCAAGTTTTCAAAAACTCAGCTAATTTAACTTTTTCCCCCCAGTCCCTATTCCAGGAGTCATACTCATAAAAGATTGTTACACTGCAACCCGTATTTCAGTTTACATCAGCACTGAAATAGTAACTATAACACCATACGCATCACATAGATAAATATAGTTTTTGAGCCTTTGAAAGCAGAAGGAAATGAAATTAGTTAACATTTCTGGTGGTAATATAGAAGAAAAATACTCAGTGCTGTGTTGAAGTCCATTGTAATTGTATTCCACAGAAAGAGTTATCATTAGAGAAAACAACTGGAGACCTCGCTCCAAGAGTCAGGCCCTCTCTGTAATCTCTGCCTCTCTGCAGCACAGGAATGGTGGAACTTACTCCCCTCTGAAACAGTGGGAACACCACTGGCCTAGGGAGCAGGGGAGCCGGTTCCAGGCCTGGTTCTGTCTTCAACTTGCCGTAACACCTCCCCTTCAAGCCTGAGCACTCTCCTCAGCCTCCAGACCACCCCCAGAGAAACACACCCACAAAAACATGCTCTGCAGCATCCTTCTGGCACAATACCTTCCTCTTTGTGCCCAGTACCATGCAAAGCACAATGAAATGAGCATTCTAGGTCAAACATAAGTCCCATTACACATGATTTCCTTTTCATTACTTTCACTTCTGCAGTCACTAATTTCAGGTTGGCCAGGCTTGAAAAAAAAAGACTGTATAATGTGTGTGCGGGGGTGGGCACTGTTGGGGAAAGGATGGGAAGGACCTTCTGAAGGCTACTTCAAAAGTAAGATGAGACTAAAACAGAAAGTAGCTAGGATGCGCCCACCTCTCCCTGCCTAGAAATACACGAGGGCTTGAGGCAGATGAACTGCAGAGATCGTGAGTGCTGCTTTGCCTGCCACCCACCGTTTCACAGGCTGCAGAGACACGCCACAGGCGGCACTGGGCAGAGTAAGCCTGGTGATCACACTGATAGACGGCCGCAGTGATGACTGTGCACAGCTTCCGTAACTCAACCTGAAACCAGGCAAACCCCATTTCAGGTTTCATTACCAGTCCCACACTTGCTGCCAAGGCTCACAAGCCTTCTGGGGGACTCAAGGCCAAGTTTCACTAACTTGGATGCTATTACCAAGCAAAATTAAAGTGGAATTAATCTGCCTCCTACACACGCTCTAGGTTTATCAGTTTGTTTCAGATAGAGCCTGAAAGTTCCACATATAAGTTGTCCACAATTCAGGAGGCAAAGATAGATTTCCAAGTACAATCAACTAGTATTCCACCTGAGGGCCATTGAAACCCGAGCCTGTGTTTTCACCCGCACTGGTAGACAGCATTCCTAGTTAGAAGCATTCAGTTCCATCTGGTCATTTCATTCCCAGTCAGATAATACCAGACGTATCTATGTAACATACAAGCCACTGTCAAATAGCACTGAGCCATCTCCCCGAGACAGCTGTTTCACACAAGGGCTTCATTGTCTGACAAAAGCTTGTATCATTTTACTTCGAGTGCTGCAGGAACAAGCGTTCTGTCAGCTGCCATGGTTTGGAGGAAAACTCAGTCATTGCAGATTCTCATTATTTTGTTATCGAGCCAAAACCCTACTATCGACTGTTAGGCATGAGGGTTTAAAACAAGGACTAAAGTCCTTGCTCTGCTTTTATTTTATCAGAGAAAATAATAGCTCCACATACCCGAAGAATTTATACTTTTCAAAAGATAGCTGGAGGTTACTAGGCGACTACAAGGGCTTGTTTTCATCCTGCCTGGCGTGGTGCACGTTTATCCAGTTTCAGGTATTCTGAAAAAGTGTTTTCCAGCCTGGGAATGCCAAAAGCCAAATGCCTAGGAAGCAGCTGTCAGGGTGAGGATAATGGCATCATAAAGTAATTGATAACTGAATAATTATGTAAAGTTGAACGGCACCTTTCTTCGTCATCTTTCTAGTAGAGAAGGATGATTGCAACCACCAAGCCCAAACCTGTACTTTGAAGCCCCACTGAGCAAGTAGGTTCTATCCCTAACCCTCCTCTTGCTCCTCCTTTTCCGCCACCACGGGGTCCTACACGGTTGGCCCTGGAACCGTGCAGAGGCTGGGGGCGCCGACTCCCCATAGCTGAAAATCAGCAAATATCTTTTGACTCTCCCAAAACTTAAGTAGCCCCTTGGTATCTGTGGGGGGTTGGTTCCAGGACCCAGCATATACCTACATCCATGGATGTTCAAGTCCCCTAATATCAAATGGCTTAGATCGAGGCACACAGTCAGCCCTCTGTGTCCACAGACTGTCCACTGTAGGTTGAAAACAGTACAGGTGTTCAACGAAAGGAAAAATCCTCATATAAGCAGACCCATGCAGTTCAAAGCTGTGTTATTCAAGGGTCAACTGTACTTTGAATTCAAGAAGACATTTAATAAAATACCTTACATTCTTATAAGCATAATGAATAACTATGAACATGATGTTAGCATATTTGTTCTACCAACTTTCAGCTGCTGCAGATATTTTATTTAAGAATAGGGGATTTTATTTTTACTGTGGTAAAATATACATTAGAGCTACCATTTTAATAATTTTTAAGTGTACAATTCAGAGAGACATCAGGTGCATTCAGCAAACATTTGAAAAGATTATAAAATTGGGATAATTATGGTGGCTCACAAACTAAATTAGGTATGGTTAGAATTTTCCTTTCTCTCCCTCTATCCTCCTTATCTTCCTATGAACACTTCAAAGACTAGCTCTCATGGGAGAGACTTGTCCAGGAGCCATCTCTGTTGTGTACCCTGAAGACAGGCCCTCCTTCCATAGGACCCAAAGAGCACGCAAGGTGGCTTGACTAAGAGATAGGTACAGTGTCCTTGACCCATGTATCAAAGCTACTTTCCTGGATGTACACAGAATTTTTTGTTAAAGCTGGTTACTTTGAAATCAGCTATGCCTGTCAAACAGGACTGACCTCTCTTCCTTACCGCCCTTCTTTTGAAAAAAAGAAAAGGTTAAATTAGAGATTTAGTAAAACAAAAACCCTGTGCAAGTCCAGGCCCAGTTATCAGAACAGAATTTGGTTGCCAAGAAGCCAGGGAGAGTTATGCAGAAAGAGCTTTAGAGGACAGCACCAAGCAACACATAAAGTATCATTATCTTGTCAAATGTTATTCATGTTGTATCTGTTCCATGAGACACTTCTGTGTTCTGTGACCTTGGACAAGACACTGCCTGAGAGCTGTTTCCAGGGCAAATAAAACAACACCTGTCGAAGACTCTAGCCCACTGCTGGGGGTATTGTAAGGACAAGATGAATATTCCTTCTTGTGCTTATATTCTCCCTTCTTATGGGAGATGTTTGCTCGAGCTTTCTGGTCAGACCCTCACTTGGATTTGCCTCACGGAAACTGGCGATCCTTAGACCTGGGCATGTGAGTTTACCTCTGCACAGTTTAGGTCTCGAATGCTAGTAGACTGGAGCTGCTCTTTGTGCCTCGCAGAGCATAAAACATGGAGACAGACTTCAAGTGCTGGCAGGATAGAATCACATCCCCAAAGCTGAAAGGGCTCGTCTAGACCATCCCGCTGACAAACACAGGGGTCCTTTCTGCTGTTTCTGTGGCAGGTGCTCCTCTCTCTCTGCCAAATCCTCACTCTGATGAGAAGGGCTCATCACTTCACAAGGGTACGCCCCTTCCATCTTTTGGCAAAAGTAATTGCTAGTTACTTATTGAGAATTTTTTTAGCTCCTTAGGAAGAAATGTTTTGTTAGGTGAAATACTTTTGTAAAGCAAAATTTCCAAAATATTTACTGATCCTCTGCTATGTGTTAGCAAACTTGAAGAGGAATGAGGCAAGAATAACTTCTGTTCTCAGAGAGCTCACTTTTCGGTGGAGGAGAGAGACACACAGATTATCATAAAGTTGTGTTGGAAACACCTGGTAGAGAAACATACAGGCAATTACAGAAAGCACTAAGGAAACACACTCAATTCAGCCTGAGGGGGGAGGCATTCCACAAAGACTTCTAGAAAGTGAAGGCCAAGCTAAGACTTGAAAGAAGAGCCATATATTATAAAGTAGTTGGACTTATATAAATAGATGTCACTAATTTGGATCAGTTTTGTACATTTTTAAGAAGCATGTGTAAAGAGCATTTTCCTCTAAATTTTGTGTCAGCAGTTAGATCTAAAACTATAAAATTATTTTAAAAAATAATACTTTGGACTTTTCACTATAGACCATTAGCTTTCAAACTGTATTCTAGGTGTCCTAGGATTTGGGGGCAGGAGGATGGGCATGCTTTTAGGTGGCTTGTCTGGGGGTAGTGGAAGCTACGCAGGCAGGACTCCAGGCCCTCACTAGAAGTGCTCCACTGTTCCTCCTGTTATATTTAGGGATGTTGTGTATATATTTTAAAATATTTTATTTATTTATTTTTAGAGAGAGGGGATGGAGGGAGAGAGAGAAGGAGAGAAACATCAATGTATGGTCGCCTCTCATGTGCCCCCAACTGGGAACCTGGCCAGCAACCCAGGCACGTGCCCTGACTGGGAATCCAACTGGTGAACATTTGGTTTGCAGGCCAGCACTCAATCCATTGAGCCACACCAGCCAGGGCTGTTGAGTGTATTTTTTTTTAATTAGAAATGATGGTTCTGATATCAAAATATATTTCAAACTACAAAGGCAGATAACTCCCCATGAAGGTTTCATTACATACTTATCATCTAAGGCTAATTTACTCAGTTGGGTACTTTAAAGCAAAGCTCCAAAAATATTCCCAACCCTAGTTATCTTGGCTCGTTCTAACAACCACAACCTTAGCACCTCTTCCCCAACCCCCTGCCCAGCAGCAACCTTGTAAAATAGAGGTAGATCTGAGAAAATTCATCACTCTTCTGAAGAAAACACCCTCACGAGTGTGGTTTATTAATGGTGGGACAGTGGCACCTTCATATACAAAGACAGGTCCTACTGAAAGCCAGCGAGGGAGGTAGAATGGATCCCAAAGTAATGAATTCAGTAGATTAAAATCTAAAAGTTTGTTCTGTTGAGCAGCACTCAAAGGCCATTGCCCCTGAGACATTGATTTTGCCCTAGGAAAATCTAATAAACTTGGGATATGTCCACAAGGAGAAAAGACAATAAGAAGCAACTGTTAAGACTTTCTTACTGAAACCCATCCCTGCCCACTGCTCCTGCTGGTGCCTCATTCACCTGTTACAAGAGCAAAAAACTAAATCTGCATGTGGATACACACTCAAGTGAGCCTGCAGTGGCACCAACTTTTACGGGCAAGTGTCAAGGAGATTTATTTTTCCACTGCTAAGTTGTTTGCACTCATAATATGAAAGAAGCAAAGGAATGTCACAGAAACCCACGTATAGGTTTTTCAGCCTGCTCATAGAGCTGACAAATACGCCAGCCAGCTGGTTGGTAGGTCCAAGCAGAAGGAAGGAGCAGAAAGAAAAGATGTGAGCACGAAAGTGAGCGCTAAAAACGTCCTCGGTGTGAGTGAGAAGCCTAGTGAAGTGACATGATGCCTTACACTTTTTTTAAAGAGACTTTGGCAAAAATAACAATAAGTGGGGGTATACAAGAAAAGACTAGTCAAGTGTTAAACTTCATGATGGGTACATGCGGGTTCATTGTACTAAATTTTCTACTTCTGTGCATGTTTTAAGATTTTCATAGTAAAAAGTCAAATACTGACTTCAAAACTAGGTCTAAAAAGCCACGCCAGCTCAACGCTCTTCTAGGCAGCTCCAGCACAGAGATGGAGGCAGCCTACGGCTCCCTTTCTTTGATTAAAAAATGTCACTGGGTGGAAGACCCACCATTCCTTTAATAATAGTGTTTTAGAAGAAAATAAACACACAGCATTAGAATACACACTGAGTGCAAACTATATTGAATTTCAGAATTGTCGAAGATCTGCAAAAGGTGCCTCAAAATTATGATAATCTGCTAATTTTTGTTTGTCAATTTTTAATAGGAGTTGTTGTTGCCAAAAGGCCAAGTTTAAAAATAATGATGTGCTAGGTCTCCATTATTTATTTATTCATTGTATCTTATTTTATCATTTATTTTAAAGCATTAATTTGGAATTTGTGTTAATTTAGCAGCTGAAGATTTGCCTTCCCTAAAACATAAGAAAGAAACTGCATGGCCCTGGCTGGTATAGCTCAGTGGATTGAGCGTGGGCTGTGAACCAGGCATCGCAGGTTCGATTCCCAGTCAGGGCACATGCCTAGGTTGCAGGCCAGGTCCCCCAGCAACCGCACATTGATGTTTCTATCTCTCTCTCTTTCTCCCTCCCTTCCTTCTCTAAAAATAAATAAATAAAATCTTTAAAAAAAAATAAAAAAAAAAAGAAAGAAACTGCATGCACAGCAGGCTTAAGAATGTACATAAGCGTGGGCCTCCTACTGACCTATAGATTACTAGCTTGTTTTACTATTGTATGTTAATGAAAGTAATAAAACTGTAAGATTATAAATGCCCAATGCACATGTATCTGTGATCCTTGAAACTAGTTAAAATTACCGTTACTTTCCTGAGAATCAGCACCCCTTCAGTAACATCTTGGGGAAGAGGAATCGTCTTAGGAACAAGAAGCCACTCCTATGCTGAGTCTGGTAATTTTCAGAGGGAAAAGATGCAGAGCTAGCGAAGGCGAAACCAGCGCTCGTATTTTTATTGTGCAGCGCAGGGGCGTCTGTCTGGACGCCGCTGCAATCGCCTAGCTCTCCCGCACGTTCTGGTTGCGGTAGGGTTAGACCGCAGGGCTATACCAAGTGCAGCTGACGGGGAAGAACCATGAAGTCTAGAAACACAAGGTTAGCGCGGGCCCCAGGGCTGCGTGTACAGATGTGCACAGCTGTGCTACTTACTGTCTTCAGGCAGGTTGTTTTCCCGTTCTTCTCTCTCCATCTGCTGGCACCACCCTTCCATGCGGTCTCGTTCTGCCTGGAGAAGCTTCAGAAACCAGTGGCCGTCCCGGTGGCACACTGACCTTTGAACGGCCTCCATGGGATCTTCAGTGATCGAGTCAATCCAGGGATCCGGGGGAGGCAGAATCGAAGGGTCAAAATCCGCATCGAAGTCATCGTCAGCTGCGCAGGCGTGGTAATGGTTTCCTGAGCCCTGAATGCTGACGGTGGAGGTGCTGGCATCCCGGGAGAACTGTCTGGCGGTGGGGCCCAGGCATGAATTGTCCTCTATAGACTCCAGAGAGTTTTCCAGGTTGTCGTGAAAGTCCAGGTCAGCCTGCACTGCTGTCGTCACACTGTTGGATCGGGTGAACCTGCGGAAGCTTGGAGGAATAGAGAAAAGAGATTTAGTTCAAGGATATTTCTTAAAGCAATGCCACTTTCTACTTTTCTTTGTGAGTGTGACAATAGGGAGTCTCATCTTTTCAGTCTGCAGAGGTAGGCCCTTTATGCAAGCATATCAATTGTCATAGCTATTAATAAAGAACTATGTCCAATATTTGTTCAATATTAAAGCATATTTAGAGAAATTTTTAAAGTGGAGCAATGTATATAGCTATCAAAGCCAGTATAATGTCCAATGTCCAACCTCCTCCCCATATGTGGACAGCATGAATCCTGAAATTCAGATAGGTGAGGGGTAAGGGAGCAACTCATCTACATACTATGATGAATAATTTGCCTAGAAGTGAGGGGAGGGGAACCAAGCCAACCTGGGCCAAGACTATAGTGAATCCTGCAAAATCACATTTTCCTATGGGCAGCTCTTACCAAGTAAGACTTCCTGAAGAGCAAACCAAAAAATTGGTAGGTTCCTTTTAAAATTAAGACGCCTTTTCCTAGTAAGGACTCACCTTTCTCTTAATCATATAGGCCGTTTTTATTATTTGGTACAAAGCTTTTGGGGCAAAAATCAGCTCACAGTTCTAGAGTTCCCCTGTACCATCGTCCCCTGTGCCTTCAATTTCCCTTCCTACAGTCCTCCTACCAAGGTGATAAAAGACAACTTGAAGAGATTCAGTCTGAGCATTTTATATGGACAACCCTGCCATCAGTGTTTCCCAGCTAAATGTCTCTGTGCATCTCTGGCTGACTCCTACAGTGAAGGTGAAGACATATGGAAGATGGAAGCGATGAGGAAAGAACAGAGGAACAATGAAATATTTCTCAGACAAGGGACAGGGAAGGTGTGGGTATGGAGTAATTTAAAATACAGGAAAAAAAAAAAGACAGCCCCGGCTCTTGGAACAGGCAGGAAACAACCAACATAAGCCCAGTGAAGGCAACATCACGTGTCTATTACTGCATTCCGTGTTTCTTTTCTTTTCTTTTTTTACGTGCTGCTTTTAAGATCAGTGTCAGTGTACTTTTATTTATTTTTATCTATTTTTAGAGAGAGGGGAAGGAAGGGTGAAAGAAAGAGAAATATAGATGTGAGAAACATTGATTGGTTGCCTCTTGCACGCCCCCAACTAGGGGCCTGGCCTGCAACCCAGGCATGTGCTCTGACTGGGAACTGAACTGGAAACCTTTCAGTCTGCAGGCCAGCACTCAATCCACTGAGTCACACTAGCCAGGGCACTTTTTTTTATGGTAACTTCTAAATCTAATATTTTATTGTGAAAAAATACATCCAAGGTAAAATTTACTATTTTAACAATTTTTAAGTGTATAGCTCAGTAGCATAAGTACATTATTCACATTGCTGTGCAACCCTTACCATCATCCCTGCCATCCTCCCTAATTGAAACTCTATACCCATTAAATAACTACAACCCACTAGAATCCCCCGCCCCCATCTACGCTCTGGCAACCACTATTCTTTCTGTCTCTGTGAATCTGACTACTTTAGGTCTCTCATATAAGTGGAATCATAAAGTATTTGTCTTTTTGCAACTGCTTTATTTCCTTTAGCATAATGTCTTCAAGGTTCATCCATGTTGTAGCATGCATCAGAATTTCCTTCCTTCTAGAGGGTGAATAATAGTCTCCCCTTGTCTGTGAGGATATGTTCCAAAATCCCCAGTGGATTCCTCAAACTGTGGATAGCACTGAAACCTGTATATGCTGTGTTTTTTTCCTACAATATACTGTAATAAAAGTTATGTGGATTTAGTCTCTCTCAAGATATCTTACTGTGCTGCACTCACCTTTTCACTTAAAGAAAGGACTTTACAGTGTCTCTTTGGCACATCTGAATTGCCAGCAGCACTCATCTTGTACTTCGGGGCCAATAAGTGTAAAAAGGGTTACTTGAACACAAACACTGAGATGCTGGGACAGGCAGTCTGATAACTGAGTTCACTACTGACTAACAGGCACAGAGTATGCACAGTGTGAATACACTATAAAAGGGATGATTCACTTCCAGGACAAATGGAGTGGCATGGAGCAAGATTTTATCACACTATTCAGATGGTTCACAATTTAAAACTTAAGAATTATAGACTTATGAACAAAATGGTGGTGCAGGTTAATGAGCCTCCCACAACCACGACAAAATTACAACGAAACTACCAAACAATCATCATTCAGAACTGCCTGAAGTCTGGCTGAATGGAAGTCTTACAACTAGGGAATTAAAGAAGAAGCCACATTGAGACTGGTAGGAAGAGCAGAGATGGAGAACAGGCTGGTCCTACCTCCACATGTGGTGGATAAAAATTGGGAGGGATATCTTGGCTACAAAGGTCCTTCCTGAGGAGCAAAGGGTTCCAAACCCACACCAGGTCCCCCACCCTTGGGTTCCAATGCAGGAAGAGAAGTCCCCATAAAAACCAGCGGGGATTGGGGCTGAGAGAAATCGAAAGCAGTTCCACTTAAAGGGCCCATGCATGAACCTACTCGGACTCACTCCCTCTGAGCTCCAGCACTGGGGCAGCAGCTTGAAAGCACCAGGGACGTATGAGGAGGAACTGAGTTGTCCGGCATCAGGGCGAGAGCTGGGGGAGCAGCTCTCTCCTAGACAGAGGTGCTGGCAGAGGTCATTGTTCCTTTCCTGAGCCATTCCCCTTACAGAGTGGACAGGCAGATGTCATAGCTGAGCCTCCATCAAGCTGGCTCACAGTTTGCCTTATCCTGGTGATTCTTTGACACTCCACCTCACCCAACTTTTGGGCCCACCCAAGCTGTTTCCTGTGGCTTTCCATAAGAATGGCCTGTCTTGGCTCAGATTTCAGATTTTCCTACAGTCTCTCAAATAAGCAGCATTTGGTCTCAGCATACCCTGTACTTCTTGGTAAGTGGACCCAGGCCCCGCACCAGTTGTAGCCAGCCTTGGTTCACAGCTGGAACTTACCTGGACATCTCCAAGTCCAGCATAAGTAGGAGCCATCTGCAGATCACCTTATAGCTTAAGCCGGGTGGCCCTGAGCAGAACACAGCTGGTGACTGACCTTGGTCTGCACCTACCAGGAGGTTCTAGAGGCAGCACACCCAGTGGACAGCTTTAGACCATGTTGAAGCATCACCAGCCAACTACCACACAAGCAAACCACCAAGGAGTAGACTCAGCGGGAGCCAGAGCCTTGCTGAAGTAAATCCTGCCCTGGAGGGAGGGCCCCTGCACAGCTGATCCACCACTGTGGTCAGAGGTCTGTGGTCGTGGTCACAACCATTCTTTGCTACTGATCGGTCTGGGCTAAATCCCTCCAACTGACATGCCAACAGCAATCAAGCATCAACTACCGGAGAGGTGTGTACATAGCCCATACACAGCTTGGGCGATCCAGGAGTTTGTGCTGCTGAACCTTATGGAACATCTACTACATTAGGCCACTCTACCAAGACACAGAGTCAAAGGAGCTCTACCTAATACATAGAAACAAACACAGGGAGGCTGCCAAAACAAGGAGACAAAGAAACATGGCCCACATTAAAGAATGGATCAAACCTCCAGAAAAAGAGCTAAACAAAATGGAGATAAGCAGTCTCTCAGATGCAGAGATCAAAACACTGGTTATAAGGATGCTCAAGGAACTTAGTGAGGACCTCAGTGAACTTAGCATAAAAAAGATCCAGTCGGAAATGAAGGATACACTAATTGATATAAAGAACAATTTACTGGGAAATCACAGAAATTTATAGGGATAAAGCCAAGTATCATATCAATAACTTGGGGCATGAGGAAGCAAAAAACAACCAATCAGAACAACAAGAAGAAAAAAGAATCCAAAAAAAACCAAGGATAGTGTAAGCAGCCTCTGGGACAACTTCAAGCATGCCAACATTTGTATGATGGGAGTGCCAGAAGAAGGAGAGCAAGAAATTAAAAACCTATTTGAAAAATAATGACAGAAAACTTTCCTAACCTGGTAAAGGAAATAGACATACAAGTCCAGGAAGTGGAGAGTCCTAAGACACAACATAATTAAAGTGTAAAAGTTTAAAGACAGAGAGAATCTTAAAAGCAGCAAGAAAAAAGAAGTTAGTTAACTATAAGGTAGCTTCCATATGACTGCCAGTTGATCACTTCTCAGCCTTTTGCTAAGATAAAGTGTAGTATCTATTCTTATCAGTTTAATATCCGATATGTCCTTTATCCAAGGTCAATCAATATATTACGTGGATATCTAGGATTAGGATACGGAATAGGAGAATGCTCTATCCACTCCACACATCAACTTGGTATTGCAGTTTTTCAGAAATGGTACACACACACAGACTGTCAGCTGAGCTTTGAATAGAAACTCTGTAGGCCAGAAGGCTACAAAGAGGCTTGGTAAGAAATTTCCAAGGTTTGGTAAGAAATTTCCAACCCTGGTTGGGTGGCTCAGTTAGTTAGAGCATTGTTCTGATATGCCAAGGTTGTGGGTTCAATCCCAGGTCAGGGCACATACAAGAATTAACCAGTGAATGAATAAATAAGTGGAACAAGAAATCGATGTTTCTCTTTCTTCCTCTCTCTAACAACAACAAAAAAATCAACCAATAAAAATTTTTTAAATATAAAGAAAAAAAGAAATATTCAAACTGATGAAAAGCAAGGACCTACAACCAAGATTACTCTATCCAGAAAAGCTATTAGTTAGAATGGAAGGGCAGATAAAGAGCTCCCCAAACAAGAAAAAGCTAAAGTCCATCACTACCAGACCAGTATTACTTGAAATGTTACAGGATCTTGAAGAAGGAGGAGGGGGAGGGGAAGAGGGAGGAGGAGGAGGAAGAGAAGGAAGAAGGAGGAGGAGAAGAAATATAAACAATAAAATGGCAATAAATACATGCTTATCAACAATTGAATCTAAAAAACAAAATAAATGAACAAGCAGAACAGAAACAGACTCATAGATACAGAAAACGTTTTGACAGAAATCTTACGAGAGGGCGGCTGGGGGATGGGTGAAGAGGCGAAGGGATCAGCAAGTACTAATTGGTAGTTACAGAATAGACATGGGGATGCAAAGCACGGCATAAGGAATATAACCAATAATATTCTAATAACTATGTATGGTGTCGAATGGTTACAAAATTTATCAGGGTGATAAATAATTTAGTAAGTTATACGATGTCTAAGCACTGGAGTGTATACCTGAAACTAATACAATAATGTATGTCAACTGTAATTGGAAAATAAAGTGATTTTAAAAGGGATAAAACTTACGAATTGTTTATTTCTGGAATTTTCCATTTAATGCTTTTGGACATGGTTGACTGCTGGTAACTAAAACCTCTAAAAGTAAATATCAAATAATGGGGACTATTGTATGTGCATACCATGTTTTGTTTATCTCTTGATGGACTCTTGGGTTGCTTCTACTCTCTGGCTATTGTGAATAATTCTGTTATAAACATGGGTATAGAGCCCTGGTTGGTGTGGCTCAGTGTATTGAGTGCGAGCCTGCGAACCATAGAGTTGCCGGTTCAATTCCTAGTCAGGGCACATGCCTGGGTTGCAGGCCAGGTCCTCAGTGGGGGGTGCACGAGAGGCAACCACACATTGATGTTTTTCTCCCTTTCTTTCTCCTTCCCTTCCCCCTCTATCTAAAAATAAATGAATAAATCTTTTAAAAAAATAAACATGGGTGTAGAAATATCTCTTTGAGACCCTGCTTTCACTTCTTTTTGGTATACATACCCAGAAGCAGAATTACTAAATTATATGGTAACTCTGCTTTTAATTTTTGAGGCACTGTCATACTGGTCTCCAGGGCAGACACACTGTTTCATATTCCCATCGACAGTGCATAAGGGATCCAATTTCTCCACATTCTTCTCAACATTTATTCTCTTTTTTTCTTTTAACAGTAGCAATTTCATCGCGTGGGAGGTGGTACATTTTCTTGACCAGTTCATGATTATGCCATTTTAAGATTGCTTATTTGCCCATCGATTTTCAGTTACTGCTTCATGTTGCACAGTGCCAGCCTTAAAGGATAGTGCACTAAACACCATCCATACAACATTTAATAAACCAGATATGTTTCTTAACTTTTCTGGAACATGCATTAAAAACCAGTTAAGACTAATATGCTGGTCCATCAAAAATGAAGAATACCAGAACAAAACTGCTAAGTAGTTATTTGCAAGACTGCAGAAAGCCTGGAAGTCACCAAAGAGAGACCAATAATTTCCATAAATCAAAATTTTCTCCTAGACAATAAATATGTAGTAAAAAAATAAAGTGGCTGCATTATTGATCTGTGTTAGTTATCTGGGGTGGCCAAATGATCAAATGTATTATTCATTTTATGAAAATAGAACAGACAAAACTGGCCAGTTTCACTGTTTGCTATTTTCAAGAAATTACTGCTGTTGAATGCATTATGCCTGGTCATTTTATAAGTTTTAAACTCTCAAACGGGCCAATAAAAACATGACAGAGTATGAAAGTTTGAAAGCAATGTTACAGATCTCTTGTATTAGCAATGGCTGTGGCAGGCCATTCTATATTTTTGTTCATCCTCAAAATGCTAAATGTCATCTCCTGAAGCTGAGCTTTCTCTTTAGCTGCACATGTGTGAATTGGATGGCTCTCTCTGCAACGGTTGACATTCTGGTTGCTCTACTAACACAAAATCCCAACTATGAAAAAACACTGGGCTCCACTCTCCAAGATCAAGTACTGCCAGAGGCATTACATTTCCAGACTTAAAGACGGACTAGTAGTGCCTTATTGTTTCCAACTGGAGCAAACTTGCCAGAGACAGAGTCTGTTTCACATACAAAACAGGACGACCTACTTTCCTGCGCCTCTGTTTTTATCTACACAAAGCTGTCCCACCAGCATTCCTGACACAAGGCTCCTGGCTATGAATCTCATAAAACATCCACCTTCTTAAGAAAAATTACTTGGCAGTAGATTAGTAGGAGTTTGCAGGTTAGTCACCCAGAAAGAAATAAAAGTTAAGTAAAATGAAAATGGTTTGGGATTAAAGGCGGTGCCTTTGAACTCAGGCAGCCCTGTCCAGCTGCACCGTTTCTATCAATTACGCTCCTCAAGCAAGCGCTCTCCTCCACCCAGAGCTGTCAGAGAATGTTCTGCTCCGCAGGACGTTTTAGGTCTCTCATGTGCCAAGTTCCTTCTCGGTGAAGGATGTAATCGAGTTGTTTGTTGTTGTTTTAAAATTTTGATAAAAACACAGAAGGGATCACTGGATTAATTTCTGTATTTTTGAAAAGAATAGATCAGTTTCTGGTTGCTGGTAAAAATCTAAAAGCTGAACCCAGTGTCTGGCTATTTTTGAACTCACAGTTTCCAGTATTGAAGCTTCTTGGGTCCTTCATGCCCTGAAGGCACAATGAGTAATAATTACAACTTCTGAAAAAAAACCGGCCAATATTCTGGCCTAAGGAGCAAAAACCATGAAACTAAAGACTGGACCAACCAGTATGGCACACAATACCTTGTCTGTTCTGAACAGCAAGGGGAAAGTCACTTGTTAGTATTCACCTCTTCTGTTGCTTTGTGTTCCTCCTATAAAACCAGTTTGTGTTTCAGTTAGAGGATTTTCTGTCCCCATCCCACAACTTTTCTGTACAGCAGGTTGCAAATCAACACACGGATGGTGAATCCGAGAGGCCCATTCTCATCTGCCCTGTCTGATGGGGCTGTCTAAACAAAATAAGTCATGAACAAAAACTAAGCACAGATGTTATCTTTAGAATACACATGCTTTGGACCTACAAGGCATTCCACTATGTGAGACTCAAATCATAAAATTATCTTAATGAAACCACCTCAGCCATTCTGTTACAGAATCCTCCGGCTTTGGTGATCTCCTTTATCCCTCTCATTCACATAATGGTTGCTTTTCAGGGCTAAATCTAGTTTCAAAGGGAGAAACACTAGTCCTGTGCCGTTCTTTGTAGGGGACTTCAGATATTTTCCACTAAACCTTCTGTCAAGACTGAATATTTGTGGGATCTCATAATGTTACTCTTCAAAAATGCAATCAATCATCTTGGTATTTTGTGAAATGGCACCCTTTCACTGATGTGAAAACCCAAGACATCTCCTTATATAAAATAAAACAGGTCAAAAGAAAGGTGTGGGGGTAAGGAGATTGAGATCAAGAATTAGAACTTCCTAGAAAAGAGGTTCATGCTTTCTTGTCACCTAACTTCCCAGTTAAAACAGTTCATGGAAGAAACTAGGTGTGATGCAAACCTTCTTCATGAATTCTGTCCTTTCAACAGATTTTAAAACTACCTCAACACAAGCGTCCATTGGTTATTTAAAGTCTCTTTAAGAAAAGGAAAACAGAACAGGTTTTCAACACGAAGACTCTCTCTACTCCACATAATTGTAATATATTTGTCAAAGAAAAAAAGGGAGGAAATAGAAAATAACCACAGTGGACTTGTTATCATCTGATAGCTGCGGAGAGGACCCAGCATTGTTGCCAGCCTCCTTTTGGTACCAGCTGGGCAAGTGCCAGTGCAGTGATGAGGTGTCACTGTAAAAACCTTGCTTAGAAGTCTCAGCAGAACATCCTTGAACTGTCTGTGTGCAGCAGGAGGAAGTGCTTTCCCTCAGCAACCAGGATATTAGGTCACTCCTTGACTATTGCCCTCAGGTAACTAAAAGCCTGACAGATCTCACTCGCAATTCTTTTTTATTGTGGTCTTATTTTGGGGTCAAATGAAGGCCATAGGCCTGTGAGTTAAATGCTTGGTTTTCTTTTTGTAAATTAAATTATCTTGAAAAACATGTAAAAAAAGAAAGAAGGAGAGGGAGGTAGAAAAGACAGAAAAACAGACAAAAGGAGAAAAAGAAGGAAGGAAGGAAGGAAGGGAAAGGAAAGAGTGTATGAGGCATGTCAGGAATTATGCCAAGTTTCAGGCTTTTGAAATTTGAAACACAATGAATGCCACACCTTTAAAACTAAGGTATACTGTAAGGAACTATTTGGCTAGATCATGGCATTGTTAACTTGGCAAAGAAAAGAGGTCATTTGCCAAATATAAAATCAATAGTGGGTACTAGACTATGCAGCACCCCAAGTAGACTGTGAGGAGTGGGGATTGATCCAAAGCTTCTGAGTTGGCAAAGGAGGTATGTTTTTTGACTGCCAAAGGTCTTTCCAAGTCTGTGTTCCCTGAACTGGCTCTCAGAAAACTGTCTCAATTTTGGCTTTTTGTTTTAATGTCCTGCGTAACTGGAAAAGCACAAATTACTAGAAGCCCAAAGTTTGCATACTTAAGTCATTTGCAATCAAAAAAGATCATTTATAGTAGTTGACATTTGATAAAAGAGAAGACAGTGCTGCCTACCTCTCCGCACACTTGTTCCACTCAGTTATAAGGCCACAAACTTGAATGTGTGAGGCAAGGACGATTTTTAAAATGCAGAGTTTTATAGAAATAGAATTAGTTTAGGTGATGAAAGTATAATAATCTCATTCACAGAGGCATTTGTTTCTAGAAATGGAGAGCAGCACTCAGAATAGATTTCCAGCTCCTTCCTCCAACACCTGTGCCTCAGTGGGTGCACTTGCCGACTCGCTGAAATGGTAGGTGTCATTCTCAAGCATATTTTGATGCCAGCATTACCCCCACCCCACCCGACCCCACCCCAGCATTAAGTGTCTCCTGGAGGTCTAAGCGCTATTATGCAACATACAAAAGGTACATAAAGAGAGGAGGGGATGGCTCCACCAACTGGAGATAAGAAAGACTGGAGGCTTTTATGCAAATCAGCAAAATATCCATCTGCTCCCATTCCCATCACATCAATATAAATGAAGGGATCTTTGGCTTTCCCTTGCATACACATACCTCCCAAAAGACAAATTCTACTGCAGACAGTCACTATTACCTGATTTCATCTATTTCACAGGAAATGGTGTGAGTGAGGGCGTTGACGAAGGAAGAAAAGAAGTCACAGACTGATTTACTACCCATTTATTCTAGTTAAAGTTTTCTTCTGATTTCCTGGATGCTGAAGGCAAATTGTCATTATTGTACCACAATGTCTCACATAGATGATCTCTAGACAAAGATCCCAGGCAGTTAAGCAGTCCTTTATAAAGACATGGATGAAAATATTAAATATACATATACCAAAAAAAAAAAAAATGACATTCTGGAGTTTCCTTTCTGGAAAATTGCTGTAAGACCACTAAAAACAGATCTCAGTTTGTTAATTTGACAATGTTAACAAATAACCAAAAAGTATATAATTTCAAAACTTCTGCCTTCCCTTAAGACTTTTAGTTGTGAAAATCAAAAATCGTTGCTTTATAAGTTTTTCCAAAATATATCATAAATATCTAACCTTATGAAAGCTGAGTCGTGATCTAGTTCAGACACAAGAGGTAAGTGCAGCTCACACTTACCTCTTGTGGCTGAACTAGAGATTGTGAGAGCAATATGACAACATGAGGAAGATGGCAACAACAGGAGACAGCCTGGACCCCAGCTAAGCATCTCCATCTATGCATAATCCAACCGAAAATTGAGGAAACCCTGTTGGAATGTTGAATCAGTGAACTTACACCGAAAAAAGGTTCTAATGTTAATTGTATTCAATTCTCACATCTAGAGACAGAAAGGTATATCCATTTTCAGCTCAAATTTCTTGACTAGAATGCTCCTTTTCAGCCCCCTGTGACTACAATACATTTCATGACCTTCCAAGTCAGACAGTGCTACATAACAGGACTTGCCGCTGTTATAGGCCAGATAAAATCTATATGGATGACTTCTGCTTCTGGCCGAAATGGGGTAAGAATGACTGAATTTACTCTTCTATCTGAAACAACTCAAAAAACTGGCAAAATATATGAAACAACTGCTTTTAAACCATTGGGCATCAGAAAATGAAAATTGTGGGACAGATGAAGTCTGTGATTGCCCCTCATCATTGACCGGGGAAAGGAGGACCACGGCACAGGGAGTGATCCCCCTTGTGGAGCCAGCGGTCTGCCTGACTTGATGAGACATCACTGGTAGTTTGCGGAAGGCAGTGCAGCTGGGGTTTGCAAGGCAGAGTGTGGCAGAGGCCAGAACTGTACAGAGAAAACACCAGAGATCTGCACAGGGTCCCAACGGAACATTCACTGAATTCAGTGCATGGGGAATCTTTACCCCTCTTTGAAAGAAAAATCTGATGAGTTACAGTGATCTATGCAGCAGAAAGACCTTTTGTAAATGATGCCAAAGGAATGCCTTTTTCAATGCCCCCAAACTGAAAGAATTCATCATGAGTAGAGATGCACTATAAGAATGGCTTTCAAAACCTTCTTCAAGCAGAAGGAAAATGATATGAGATGGAATATGCAAGGGGATGAAGAAAACTGGAAATCATAACTCTGTGGATAAATGTGAGACTTATATTCTTATTATTTAAATTTAAAGATAATTAAATCTGAAGATAATTTCAGTTATGAGAAGACGCTTGAGTCAGACCAACTGAGTAACACTGGCCAGGGATATTAAAGGAATATTATGAATAACTTTATACCAATAATTTGGATAACTTAGATAAATTAGACAAGTTCCTTGAAAGGCACAAATACCAAGACTCAAGCAATAAGAAATCAATGATCCAGCCTTGGCTGGTGTGGCTCAGTGGATTGAGCACTGGCCTGCGAACAAAAAGGTCGCTGGTTGGGTTCCCTATCAGGGCACAGGCCTGGGTTGTGGGCCAGGTCCCCAGTTGGGGGCATGAGAAAGGCAACAAATTGATGTTTCTCTCACACATCTATGTCTCTTTTCTTTCTCCCTTCCTTCTCCTCTCTCTGAAAATTAATAAATAAAATCAATTAAAAAAGAAATCAATGATCTGAATAGTCCTCTATTAAAGAAATTGAATTTGTAGTAAAAAATTTTCCCACATGACCCTGACCCGAACGGCTCGGTTTGTTGAGCATCGTCCAGCAAAGTGAAAGGTTGCCGGTTTGATTCCCAGTCAGGGTACATTCCAGGGTTGCAGGCCTGGTCTCCTGTTGGAGCATGTGTGAGAAGCAACTGATCCATGTTACTCTCACACACTGATGTTTTCTTCCGTCTCTTTCTCCTTCCTCTCCCCTCTCTCTTAAAAAACAACAACAATAACAAAAGAAAAAAAATTTACCACATGTGTATGAGATTGCTGTTTACAATGATAAAAATATTTTGGAAGTAGAAAGTGGTGATGGTAGCACAATATTGTAAATTTCTTAATGCTGCTTAATTGTATGCTTAAAATGGTAAGTTTTATGTTATATGCACTTTACCATAATTTTAAAATATCAATCAATGCAATCCATCGTATAGACAGTCTAAAATGAAAAACTTGTGACTTCTCAATACATGCAAAAAGAAGCATTTGACAGAATCCAACATCAATTCCTGATCATAACTCTCAAAAACCTAGGAATAGAAAGGAACTTTCTCAAGTAAATAAAGGGCAACTACAAAAAACCTAAAGCTCACCTAAGACTTAATGCCTTTTGTGGATTCTGAAATTTAAATCAAATTACATCTTGGATTTCTGCATCAATGGCTTAGGTTCAGTTTCTCTGGTCAGCTAAGTAGGTTATCACTTGTCTATCTGCCTTCCAGCTTTCAAAGTTGGCTCTCTGTGTGTGTGTGTGTTTTCCCTCTCCTGTTCTCTTCATCCTTGGCAATGTGTGCCAAAACAGAAGAGAAATCCTTTTACTATTATGTAGCTTCAGAAGGCCTCAGAGATATTGTAGACATGTGTATTTTTTCATTATTTTGAATCAAAAGTCAATCTAGAAATAACGTAGCTATTCAACAACAGAAGAAAGAGGAACCAAATTATGGTCCATCTATATTTTAAAATATGGCATAGTCATTAAAAGAAGTATTTGTCATAAATTTTTAATAAGGAGAAAGCTTTTTCTATACTGTTAGTTGGTTTATAAAATATTACTAAGTTTTGTACAGAGGATGATTCCAACAACCTTTGAAATTTCCTGGAAATGCAACCACTATTGAAAATAGTATGGAGTTTTCTCAAAATATTAAAAACAGAATTGCCTTATGCTCAGCAATTCCACTTCTGGGTATTTATACCCAAAAAACTAATTCAAAAGAATATATGCACTCCTACGTACATTGCAGCATTATTTACAATAGCCAACGTATAGAAGCAGACCAAGTGCCCATCAACAGACAAGTATATAAAAAAGTGGCAACTTCCAGCCAAGATGGGGGCATAGGTAGATATGCTTTGCCTCCTTGCACAACCAAAAGAAGGACAACAACATATTTAAAAACAAAAAAATAACCAGAACTGCCAGAAAATTGAACTGTATGGAAGTCTGCCAACTAAGGAGTTAAAGAAGAAATATTTATCGAAACTGGTAGGAGGGGTGGAGATGGGCAGCTGGGCAGAGAGGACTCTCAGTGAGACAAGGCAGCTGCTGGAGGACTGGGCAGTCCCACATTTATATGCAGATAAACCGAGAGGAGCATGGGGAGTGAGATAGACTGTATAACCCAGGGTTCCAGTACAGGAAAATAAAGCCTCAAAACCTCCAACTGATAAAAGCCTGTGGGGTTGAGGCCACAGGAGAAACTCTCAGCCTCATAAGAAAGTTCATTGGAGAGACAGACCCACAGGGTCCTAAAACTGACACCAGCCCATCAACCCAGGGATCAGCACCAGAAGGGCCCAGTTTGTTTGTGGGTAGTGAGGGAAGTGACTGAAAGCCGGCCAGGAGCCAAGCAAGGGGCATTGTTCCCTCTCAGGCCCCTCCCCCACATATAGTGTCACAGCGCAGTGGGTTGCCCCGCCCTGGTAAACACCTAAGGCTCCACCCCTTACTACATAACGGGCAAACCAGACCAAAAAAAACCCAACAACAAATAAACCAAAAATGGTCCAAATTAAAGGACAGATCAAAGCTCCAGAATAAATACAACTAAGTGATGAAGAGATAGCCAAAACTATCAGATACACAGTTCAAAACACCAGTAATCAGGATGCTTACAGAACTGGTTGAACATGGTTGCAAAATAGAGGAAAAAGTGAAGGCTATGTAAAGTGAAATAAAGGAAAATGTACAGGGAACCAACAGTGATGGGAAGGAAACTGGGACTCAAATCAACAGTTTGGAGCAGAAAGAAGAAATAAACATTCAACCAGAGCAGAATGACGTAACAAGAATTCAAAAAATGAGAAGCTTAGAAACCTCTGGGACAACTTTAAATATTCCAACATCTGAATCATAGGGGTGCCAGAAGGAGAAGAGGAAGAGTAAGAAATTGAAAACTTTTTTGCAAACATAATGAAAGAGAACTTCCTAAATATGGTAAAGGAAACAGACTTCCAGGAAGTCCATGAAGCTCAGAGAGTCCCAAAGAAGTTGGACCCAAGGAAGTATACACCAAGGCACATCATAATCATATTACCCAAAATTAAAGATAAGGAGAGAATCTTAAAAGCAGTGAGAGAAAAGGAGACAGTTACCTACAAAGGAGTTCCCGTAGGACTATTGGCTGATTTCTCAAAAGAAACCTTACAGGCAAGAAGGGGTTAGAAAGAAGTATTCAAAGTCAGGAAAAGCAAGGACCTACATCCAAGATTACTCTATCCAGCAAAGCTATCTTTAAGAATGGAAGGGCAGATAAAGTGTTTCCCAGATAAGGTCAAATCAAAGGAGTTCATCATCTCCAAGGCCTTATTGTACGAAATGTTAAAGGGACTTATCTAAGAAAAAGAAAAAGATAAAAAATGCCAACAGTAGAATGACAACAAACTCACAACTATCAACAACTGAACCTAAAAAAACAAAAAGAAAAAGAAAAACAAACTAAGCAAACAACTAGAACAGGAAGAGATTCATAGAAATAGAGATCACATGGAGGATTATCAGTGGGGAGGGGATTCGGGGAGAATAGGGAAATGGTACAGGAAATAAGAAATATTGGTATGTATAAAATAGACAGGGGGATGTTAAGAATAGTATGGGAAGTGGAAAAGCCAAAGAACGTGTATGTATGACCCATGGACATGAACTAAGTTGGGGAAATGCTGGTGGAAGAGAGGTACAGGGCAGAGGGGAATAAAGGGAAGAAAAAATAGAGCAACTATAAGAGCATAATCAATAAAATATATTCTAAAAAAGTGATAGTACATATATAATGGAATATTACTCAGCCACGAAAAAGAATGACTTCTTACCACTTGTGACAGCATATATGGACCTAGAAGGTATTCTGTTCAGTGAAATAAGTCAGTCACAGAAAGACAAAGGTGTGATTTCACTTACATATGAAATAAAAAATAAAAAATAAATGAACAAACAAAATGAAAAGAGAGTCATAGACACAGAAAATAGACTAGTGGATGCCAAAGGGGAGGGGAAACTGGGTGAAAGGGCTAAAAGAATTAAGAAGTACAAACTGGTAGTTACAGAATAGTCATGAGGATGTTTACAACATAGGAAATGTAGTCAATAATACTGTGATAACTATGTATGGTGCCAGGTAGATACTAGAAATATCAGGGAAACACTTTGTAAAGTATATGATTGTCTAACCACTATACTGTATATCAGAAACCAATGCATAAAATATGAAAGGAAACTGTAATTGAAAAATAAAAAAATTAAAAACCAAGTATTACTTCAATACTATTACCAATATTATTACTTGCTTTTACTCTGTTCTCACTAGGACTAGACACTGGACTAAGTATATTATTTTCTTATTTCATTTATTTCTTTTAACAACCTTTGGGATCCATGTAATTTTTGTTCATATATTAAGATACTTGTCTAAGATTATTTAACTTCTAAGTGGAAGGTTTTATTTTTTTAATTAATTAATGTTACTCAAGTACATTTCCCCCTGATCACTCCCCCCAGCCCCACCCATCCCCCCTCCCACCCTCAATCCTACCTGCCTAAGCGGAAGGTTTTAAAATCAACCTGTGCAACCTCAGAGTATCACTATAGAGTAAGATTCAATGACAATTTGATATTCCAAAAAGTATTTTTGTATCAATAATTTTGAAGTTAGGAATTTTTTTTAACAGTGTGAAATCAAGTACCTTAGCTGTGTCTGCTTGACTTTTATGAAAAAAAAAAAATGATCAGAAACAAGTAGCACAGGAAAGTTTGATGGTTTTGCTTTGTTTTTGTAATAAACACAAAATGGAAATAAAATAAAATAATAAAATAAAATGTTCCTGGTAAACGTATGGGTAAAACTATATACCCCTATATTAGTTCATGATTAATGGATAGGATTATGGGGAACTTTATTTTATTTCTGTAATTTATAAATTTTCATAATACAAATACTACGTTACTTTTCTTATCATTACATTATTCAGTTATAGAAAAGATAGGTAATACTGAATAAGAATATATATTTATACATGTACACATATATAATCAGTTTTTTTATTACTCTAAAACCCATCAGAGAGTTATAAATTGTTATTATGCTGCTGTGTATGTTTTCTTCTAAGTAAATTTGAATACTGTTTTTATAATGAAAATAATAATATTTTTCCTGTTTGTATCCACTCTTATAGTTTTAGAGTCGCTAATGGGCTAATGCAAGAAGTTTAGTTTGAACCACTGTTGAAATACAATTGTAATATAGAAGGGAAACAGAGACCCCTGGGAGGCTCTTAGCTTTCTCACCTTAGCAAATAGAAAGGATTGGTTTACTAGATTTGCTAATTTTCAGCTTGAAAGACAAGAAGACCTCATGCAAATTCCCGGGGTCTTCAAAAGGACGAGAAAGAATGGAGACAGGATGCTAGGAGACGCTGGGATAGAGAACCGGGGCGCGGGGCGCGGGGCGCGGGGAGGAGGGGCGGAGGCGGGGGAGTATTCCTGGGGGAGGGGTTGGCCAGATTTGCCTGCTTTGTTTAGCGTCAGTCCTGCATGACAGCAGTGGATTCTGTCAAACACTGCCGCTAGCCAACCTGTGAAACAGGAACTGAGGAAAGATAGCTAATGTTTGATGGAGATGAGGAGTTTCTTCATGGGCTTAAGATACGCAGTCTTGTTTCAAAACCACTTACGTTCATCAGTCCCTGGCTTCGTGCTGCCACGGTGTTTAAACTACCTCCGTGCGCGGCCCCACCAGGAGAGTGAACGTGGCACATTTGCTATTAATGGCATTCGTAATACTTATTTTGATTCCTCTTCTTGAAGCAGATCAGCTATCCTGTGCATTTTACTTTTTACTAATGAGTTATCAACTTTTGTTTTGATTTGGAACACCGAAGAGCGTCCTATATTTACAAGTCTACCCTCTATAGACAAATCAGCCAGGTGGACTTTGCTATGTTAGCTTTGGTTCCTAAGTTGTGGCAAATTCAAAAGGTGATAATAAGTCTCTTGGCCTCTTAGGAGTCTTCCTCTTCCTCTTTTTGTACTATCTTTCTCTGGCTGTATTTACTTTCCTTTACTTTCTGTTAGGTTACTGTTGAGTCTGTTTATTTGGGCAAAGAAGAGATGAATGGTATTGGCCATTTATTGTGAAAACAACAGCTCAGCCTTATCACTGGATCATTTTAAAAATCCCCCAGCTGTCATTGGGTAATTTTATCTGCCCAATTTTGCTTTTTAAGATCTGATCTAAATGAATTACTACCAGCAAAGTTTTAAAAAGAATTATAATTAGAGACAGAAGATATAAGTAATCCCTGACTGACAATGGATTTCTTCTGGAGAGGTTGGAAACAATCATTAACATCAATTTAAATTTGTATTTACTTTACAGAGGCTAACTATAAAGTGACCTTTGAAGAAGGGTATGTTTTAAAAAGTTAAGCACCAAAATTAGGTCTGCTAGCCCTTTGGAGAATGGATTTTAAATAAATTACTCAGTTTACCAAGGAACTGACCATCCCATAAACTTCAATAATTCATTCAATGTTTGACTTTTCAATAACATGATAAAAGGGGCTCATTTGAAGCTTTTGGGTTGCTCCTAGGTCTGGCCAAATAACACAATATTTCACATTCTGGTGGCTGGGCTGATGTCAGGGCATTATTTTGGTAAGAGAACAATTGACTGCAGGAATGTTTGAATTAAAACCTAAAAGTTGAGGTTATTTTCTCTTATTTTTAAAGAAAAGATGGTATCATTTCTTTTTTGAGATTTCAATCTCTAGAGAGATTCCATTTTGGTACATAATAGAATCGAAAACATTTATACAGAGCTTCTTTTATGTTGGGTGTTGTTCTAAAGTTTTACATAAATGAAACAACATGCCCACAGGAAAACACTCTGAGGTTAAAATTGTCTACCCTCCCACATTTTTAAATTAATACATTTTATTTTTTAGAGCAGTTTTAGGTTCACAGCAAAATTGAGCAATCTCCCATATACCCTCTGCCCTCCCCTCCTCACTACCAACACCCCCACCAGAGGGTCCATTTGCCACAGTAGGCGAACCTGCCCTGACACATCATTACTACGCAAAACCACGGATTCATTCGAGTTCAGTCTTGGTGTGGGACATTGGATGGATTTGACAGCTATGTAATGACATATATTTAAGTCCCATATACGAGACCATCACTGTAGTATAACAGAATAGTTTCACTGCCCTAAAAATCCCTGTGCTCTGCCTATTTATCCCTCCTTCATCAATCCCTGAGAACCACATTTTCACTTCCATAGTTTGCCTTTTCCAGAATGTGATATGGTTGAAATCATATAGTAGTAGGTAGCCTTTGTAGACTGGCTTCTTTCACTTAGTCATATACATTTAATTTTCCTTCATGTCTTTTCATGGCTTGATAACTCGTTTCTTTTTAAATACTGAATAATATTATACTGTTACTCATTCACCTACTGATGATGTCTTTGTTGCTTCTGAGTTTTGGCAATTCTGACTAAAGCTGGTCTAAACATCTGCTGGCAAGTTTTTGCTTAGACGTGAGTTTTCAGTTTCCTTGGGTAAATATCAAGGAGTGCAATTACTGGATCATATGATAAGAATGCTTTTAGTTTTGTAAGAAAGCACCAAACTGTCTTTGAAAATGGCTGTACCATTTTGCATTCCCACCAACAATGAATGAGAATTAATGTTTCTCCACATTCTCACCATTTGGTGTTGTCAATATTTTGGATTTTGGCCATTTTAACAGGTGAGTAGTGGTGTCCCATTGTTGTTTTAATTTGCAATTCCCCGATGACATGTGATGCAGAGCGTCTTTTCATATGCTTTCTTGATGTCTGTGTATCTCCTTAGGTGAGGTGTCTGTTAAGGTCTTTCGCCCGTTTTTAAATCAGGTTTTTCATTTTCATATTGTTGAGTTTTAAGGATTCTTTGGCACAGTCCTTTATTAGGTGCGTCTTTTGCAAATATTTTCTCCCAGTGTGTGGTTTGTCTTCTTATTCTCTTATTTTTAAAGATTTCTATTTATTTACTTTTAGGGAGAGGGGAAGGGAGGGAGAAAGGGAGAGAAACATTGACCTGAAAGATTAACATCAATCAATTGCTTCTCATATGTGCCCTGACCGTGGACTGAACCTGGATCCCAGACACGTACCCTGACAGGGAATGGAACCTGTGACATTTTGCTTTGCTGGACAACGCCCAACCAACTGAGCCACACCTGTCAGTGCTGTCTTCTTATTCTTTTGACATTGTCTTTTACAGAGACATTTTAAATTTTAGTAAGTCCAGCTTTTCCATCATTTCCTTCATGAATTGTGACTTTGACATTGTATGTAAAGTCATCATGGCACCTAAGATTTTCTCCTATGTTGTCTTCTAGGAGTTTTATAGTTTTGTGTTTTACATTTAGAACTATAATCCATTTTGAGTTAATTTTTGTGAAGGGTGTAAGGTCTGTGTCTAGATTTTTTTTTTTTAAATGTGGATGTTTAGTTTTCTAGTATCATTTGCTGAAAAAGAAAAATCTTTTTCTCCATTGTATTACCTTTGCTCCTGTGTCAAGGAAAGTTTACTATATTTATAGGGGACTATTTTTGCATTCTCTATTATGTTCCATTGATTTATTTGTCTGTTCTTTCACCAATAAATACGATACTGTCTTGATTACTGAAACTTTACAGAAAATATTGAGGCTGAGAGTGTCAGTCTGACTTTTCCTTCTCCTTCATTATTGTGTTAGCTTTATTGTCCTTTGCCTTTCCATATAAATTTTATTTATTTATTTTAAAAGAAAATATTTTATTTATTTATTTTTACAGAACGGGGGGGAAGAAACAACAATGTGTGGTTGCTTCTCACGTGCTCCCAACTGGGGACCTGGTCCACAACCCAGGCATGTGCTCTGACTGGGAATTGAACCAGCAACCCTTTGTTTCACAGGCCAAAGACCTTCAGTCCACTGAGCCACATTAGCCAGGGCATCCATACAAATTTTAGAATCTGTCTTTCAATATCTACAAAACAACTTGCCAGGATTTTGATTGGAATTGCATTGAATCTATGGATCAAATTAAGAAGATATAATATTTTGACAATATTGATTGATACTGTTCATAAAAATGAAGTATCTCTTCATTTTTTTAGTTCTTTGATATTTTTTATCAGAATTTTACAGCTTCCCTCATGTAGCTATTATACATATATTGTTAATTTATACCTAAGTGTTTCATTTTGGAGATGTACATGGTGATGTGCTTTTATTTTATTTTAAAAAGGGTTTCAGGTCCCACTGGTATTTTTTTTTAATTCTCATTCAAAGACATGTTCATTAATTTTTAGGGAGGGGAAGGGAGGAGAGGGGGGAGAGAGAGGAAGAGAGAGAGAGACATTAATGTGAGAGAGAGACATCAATCAGTTGCCTCCCATGTATGTGTTGATGGGGGATCAAGCCCACAAGCCAAGTATGTGCCTGACTGGGAATCCAACTGGCAACCTTTCGGTACACAGGATGACTCTGCAGTCAGCAGAGCCACACTGACCAGGGCAGTAATGTGTTCTTAATTCAAATTCCACTAGTTTATTGCTGGTATATAGGAAAATGGATGACTTTTGTATATTTACCTTGTATCCTGAAACCTTGCTCTAATTATTTATTAGTTCCAAGGGTTTTATTTTTCTTATTTCATATTTTCTATATAGATGATCTTGTCTTCTGAGAACAAAGTCTTTTGTTCCTTTTCAGTCTGTATGCTTATTTCCCTCGCCTGTCTTACTGCATTAAATAGACTTCCTATACAATATTGAAAAGCAATAGTGAGAGGAAACATCCTTGCTTTGATCCTGACTTTAGCAGGAGAACTTCAAGTTTCTCACGTTAAGTATTGTTCATTCATTACTATGAATTTCCCACTAAATACTAATTTTGCTGCCTGCCACAAATTTTGATAAATACTGTTTTTATTTTCATTAATTCACAAATTAAAAAATTTGTGTTTCTTTAACCCATGTGTCATTTTGGGGTACACTGTTTAATCTTAAAATATTTGGGGGAATTTCTAGTTATCTTTCTGTTACTGATTTCTACTTTAATTCCACTGTGGTCTGACAGTAGACATTGTATTATTTTTATGCTTTAAAACATTTTAAATATACTTTATTGATTATGCTATTACAGTTGTCCCAGTTTTTCCCCTTTGCCCCCTGGCCTGGTTCCCCCATTCCCTCCAGCAATCCTTCCTTAGTTCATGTCCATGGGTCACACATATAAGTTCTCTGGCTACTCCATTTCCTATACTGTTCTTAACATCCCCTATTTTGTACCTACCAATTTGTGCTTCTTAATCCCTGCACTTTCCCCCCCATTCTCCCTCTTTCTTCTCCCAACTGATAACCCTCCAAACTATCTCCACATCTATGATTCTGTTCCTATTCTGTTTGTTTGCTTAGTTTGTTATTTAGATTCAGTTGTTGATACTTGTGAATTTATTGTTCACAAGTATCATTTTAATGTTCATCATTTTGATCTTCTTTTTCTATGTAATTCCCTTTAGCATTTCATATAATAATGGCTTGGTGATGAGGAACTCTTTTAGTTTTACCTTGTCTGGGAAGCAATTTATCTACCCTTCCATTTTAAATGATAGCTTTGCTGGATAGAGTAATCTAGGTTGAAGGTCCTTGCTTTCCATCACTTTGAATACTTCTTGTGAGTCCCTTCTAGCCTGCAGTGTTTCTTTTGAGAAATTTGCTGTATGGGAACTCCTTTGTATACAACTATATTTTCTCTTGCTGCTTTTAAGATTCTTTATCTTTGACCTTTGGCATTTTAATTATGATATATCTTGGTGTGGTCGTCTTTGGATCCCACTTGTTTGGGGCTCTCTGTGCTTCCTGAACTTGTATGTCTATTTCCTTTGCCAAATTAAGTAAGTTTTCTTCCATTATTTTTTCAAGTAAGTTTTCAATTTCTTGCTTTTCCTCTTCTCCTTCTGGCATCCCTACAATTTGGATGTTGGTACATCTGAGGATGTCCCAGAGGAGCCTATCCTCTTTTTTTGAATTCTTTTTTTCTTTTTGCTGTTTTGATTGAATGCTTCTTTTCTCCTTATGTTCCAAATCATTGATTTGATTCTCAGCTTCATCCTCTCCACTGTTGGTTACCTATAGGATTTTCTCTATTTCACTTAATGTAACCTTCACTTCTGCTTGAGCCCTTTTCATGCTATTGAAGTACCCAGTGAGTTTCAGGAGCATTCTGATAACCAGTGTTTTGAACTCTGCATCTGATAGGTTGCTTATCTCCATTTCATTCAGTTCTTTTTCTGGAGTTTTGATCTGTTATTTTGTTTTAAGATTTTATTTATTTACTTTTAGAGAGGGAAGGGAGGGAGAAAGAGAGAGAGAGAAACATCAATGTGCGGTTGCTGGGCCGTGGCCTGCAACCCAGGCATGTGCCCTGACTGGGAATCGAACCTGCGATGCTTTGGTTCGCAGCCCATGCTCAATCCACTGAGCTACGCCAGCCAGGGCATTTTTTTTAAAGATTTTATTTATTTATTTTTAGAGAGAGGGCAAGGGAGGGAGAAAGAGAGGGAGAGAAACATCAATGTGTGGTTGACGATAGCCTGCCCCCTACTGGGACCTGGCCCACAACCCAGGCATGTGCACTGATTTGGAATCGAAACTGCGACGTTTTGGTTCTCAGACTAGTACTGAATCCACTGAGCCACTCCAACCAGGGCAATGTTCTGTTCTTTTATTTGGACCATATTTCTTTGTCTCCTTATTTTGGCAGCCTCTCTGTGTTTGTTTCTGTGTGTGACTCCATGTCTTAGTAGCATGGCCCATTGTAGAAACGAGCACCTGTAAGTTGTATGGGGCAGAGCCTTAGGTAATCACTTGGGTGGGGCTACCCATGCCACTGCTCTGTGGCTCTGTGTTGGGGAGGACTGGAGAAGGGACAGTGCCACTGCCTGGCCTCTGGAGTTTTGCCCTGGAGGAAGTTTTCGCCCTGTAGCCAGACACTTCAGTTTCTCTTTCTATGCCACTGGTGCCCTTCTAACTGTTGTCTTGGTGCTGAATTCCAGAGTGGGTGAGCCTTCATGAATCCTAAGTCTATTGCAGGCCCTTTAAGAGGAGTCTCTTGAGAATCCCGCAGTTTCTTCCACCATCTCAACCCCCACTATTTTTTACAGCCAGAAGTTATAGGGACTGATCTTCCTGGCACTGGGACCTTGAGCTAGGTGGTCTGGTCTGTGGCTGGGTTCCCTCAGTCCCAAGGTATCCCTCCCAATTTTTATTCACCACAGGTGGATGTGGGACTGCTCATCTCATGTCTCCATGCATCTCTGAACCTGTCCATCTCTCCTCCTCTTTGTGCCTCTCCATCTATCTGTGCCACTCTGTGCATCTCTGCCCCTCCCACCCATCTGGGTGAATGTGTCTTCTTTATTTTTTTTAATATTTTACTTATTTATTTTCAGAGAGAGGGGAAAGCAAGGGGAAAGAAGGAAAGAAATATCAATGTGTGGTTGCCTCTCGTGCACCCCCTACTGAGTACTTGGTCTGCACCCAGGCATGTGCCCTGACCGGGAATTGAACCGGCAACCCTTTAGTTTACAGGCCGGTGCTCAATCCACTGAGCCACACCAGCCAGGGCATCTTCTTTAAATCCTTGGTTGTTGGACTCCCATACAGCTCGAATTTCTGACAATTCTGACTGATATTTGTTTTGTACTCTAGTTGTAATATTTGCTGTAGTTGTGTGAGGATGTAGGGCACATTTACCTATGGCTCCATCTTGACCAGAAGTTCCTAAACACTTTTAATAAAAGTTTTATGGGCAAGAATGTGGTCTGTCTTGTTGAATGCTCCATGTGAGCTACCCATTTCTGATAGAGGGGTGTTGGAGTCTCCAACTATAACAGTGGTTTGCAGAATGATACCCAATCCACTGAGCCACACCGGTCAGGGCTTCAGCTAAATATAATGTGGATTCATGTATTTCTCCTTGCAGTTCTATTATTTTTGTCTCATACATTTTGATGCTCCTGTTAGGGATATAATCATTAAGGATTGCTATGTCTTGGAGAATTGACTCCTTTATCATTATATAATGCTCCCCTTTGTCCCTGATAATTTGCCTTGCTCTGAAGTCTTCTCTCTAAAATTGTTATAGTTACTCCTGATTTCTTTCTTTGTTTTTCAATCCTCACTCGAGGATATGTTTATTAATATTAGAGAGAGAGGAAGGGAGAGAGAGAAGGAGAGAGAGAAACATCAATTGGTTGCCTCCCTTTTGTTGGGACCAGGGATCAAACTCACAGCCTATGTTATGTGCCTTGCCTGGGACTCAAACCTGCAAACTTTTAGTGTATGGGACTGAAAGGTATGGGGCTCCAACCAACTGAGTCACCTGGCCAGGGCTACTCCTTTTTTTCTTTTGATTAGTATAGCATGGTATATCTCTCTTTATGCCTTTACTTTTAAGCTGTATGTGTCTTTATATTTGAAGTAGATTCCCTGTAGACAACATGTAACTTATTATTTTTATCCATTCTGACAATCTCTGTCTTCCAATGAGTGTATTTAGACCATTGATATTTATGGTGGTTATTGATATAGTTGGATTAATATCTGTCATATGTGATACTGTTTTCTACTTGTTACTCTAGTTCTTTGCTTCTATTTTTGTCTTTCACACATTTTCTCTCTTTTCTTAGTATATCAGTTATACTTCTTTTTCTATTCTTTTTAGTAGTTGCTCTAGAGATTGCACTATACATTTGGAACCAATATAAGTCCATTTTCAAATAACACTATACCACTTGAGGAGTACTGCCACTTGAGGAGTACTGCTAGTACATTATAATAACTTAGTGTCCCTAATTCTTCCCTCCTATTCTTTGTATCATTGTTATCATTAATTCCATTTATGCAGATGTGTTTGTATATGTTGTTGCTATTACTATTTTGAACAACTTGTTATTCGTTAGGTCAACTAAAAATAAGAAAAATAAAAATTTTTATTCCTTTTTAAACACTCTTCCTTTCTTCACGTAGATCTGAGTCTCTGACCTACAATATCTTCCTTCTTTCTGAATAACTTCTTTTAACATTTCTCACAAGGCAGGTCTACTGGCAAAAACTTTCCTCAATTTTTGTTTGTCTGAAGAAGATGTTATTTCTCCTTAATTTTTGTGGACTAATTTCAGAGTACAGAAACCTAGGTTGATGGGTTTTTTTCCTCTCATATATTAAATACTTTTTAAACAAGATTTTATTTATTTATTTTTTAGAGAGAGGGGGAGGGGGAAAGAGAGGGAGAGAAACATTAATGTGAGAGAGAAACATGGATTGGTTGCCTCTCACACCCTGACCAGGGGACCAAACCCGGCATGTGCGCTGCATGTGACCAGACATGTGTGTTGACTGGGAGTCAAACCAGCGATCTTTTGCTCTGTGAGATGACACCCAACCAACTGAGCCACACCAGTCAGAGTTCAAATATTAAATACTTTATTTCACTTTCTTTTTACTATGCAAGGTTTCTGAGGAAGAGTAGCATGTAATTCTTATCTTTGCCTCTCTATAAGAACGATGGTTTTTCCCTCTTACTTCTTTCAGGAGTCTTTTCCTTTTGACTTTCCTTGAGTATGATGTGTCTAAGAAAAGCATATTGAACATTTATGCTGCCTGGTGTTCTCTGAGCTTCCTGGATCTGTGCTTTGGTGTCTGACTTTAATTCAGGAAAATTCTCAGTCACCACGGATTCAAATATTACGTCTATTCCTTTATGTCTCTTTTTCTTCTGGTATTCTCATTGTGCATTTATTACATCTTCTATAATTGCACCATGGTTTGTGGATATTCTGTTATTATTATTTTCATGGTTTTTCCTCTTTGTTCAGTTTTGCAAATTTCTATTGTTACATCATCAAGCTTAGCTGTGTCTAATCCACTAATGAGGTCATCAGAGGCATCCTTCACTTCTGTTAGTGTTTTGATCCCTAGTATTTCTTTTCTCTTCTTTCTTAGAATCCATCTCCTTGCCTAATTATCCATCTCTGCTTGCATGCTATTTACTTTTTCCATTAAAGCCCTTAGCATATTCACCATAGTTTAAAAAAATTCTTAGTCTGGTAATTCAAATAATTCTGCCATATATATGACTCTGGTTCTGATGCTGATTCAGTCACATCAGACTGGGGTGTTATTTGTTCTTGTTGTTGTTTGTTTGATTTTTACATTTTAGTAAGCTTTATACATTATTATTGAAATGTAGATATGAAGTCCTGTGTAAAGGAACTGTAGTGAGCGTGCCTTTCCCAATGTGGTGGTGAGGTGAGGAAGCGCTCTGACTGACCAGGTCTCAGCCTGTAGGTGATCCTGTACCCCGGCACTTCCACAGCTGAGAAACTTCTCAGCTTCTCCTCCCCTAATGTGAGACAGAATGGACAGAGGGCGCTAGGGTTGGGTGTTTGCTTTCCCCCAGGTCACTTAGGCTCTGATGAAACCCAAGCAGGTCAGGCTCTGATAAAACAGTTTCTTCTGAAAGTAGGCCTGTTAATAACAAAGTATCCTGGTATATTTAAAAATAGTTCTTTTCCCTCTTTCTCTGGATGGAATTTTTCTTGATATTTACTGTAAAGAACTGGTAGAGGTCCTAGAGGTAAAACTCACCAGAGTGTGGTAGTCCCCCTGTGCAGCTGGGTCCCTCTGAGGTTTTTGACTCTCAGACTTACCCACACTGAGCCTCCAGCAATTTGTCTATTACAGTTTAGATTTTCCTGCCCTGATAATTGGTTCCCACAGAGGGTTCTGCTTCTGGGGTCTACTCTAGTAAGCTGTCATTTCAATTCTCTGTATCTGTCTATCTGTCTCTCCAATTTCGGGGGAAATGGTATGCCTTGTGACTTCACTTCTCTGACTGATTTAAGAAGAGTTGTTGATTTTTCAAGTTGCTCAGTGTTTCACTTGTTAGGACAGAATGGTGACTTCTAAGCTTCTTACATGCTGGATCAGAAACTGCCCTTTTTCACAGGGTGGCTTCTTTCACAGAAAATATCATTTTCACACATAAGGAAACAAGGCACAAAGATTTTTAGTTATTTGACCAAGTCCCCCCAGTGGCTATGTGGCAGAGCCAGGATTTGAATCTAGGTGTTCTGGATCAAGACCACTGGTTCTTAACCACTACACCGCTGAAGAAAACAAGCAAGTCAGGCTGGTGAGTAAAGAAGAAATACAAGGTCTGTCTGGAAAAAACCAGACATTGTTAATATAATGAGAACAGTTTGTGCAACCTGGCAGCCGAGGAGAGTGGACTGGAATGTGTATGTGTGAGCAATGATGACTTCACTGTACTAGTCAGGGGGGATGGTAGATGCTGTTGAGTGAGCATGTGTACTGTGTGGCCACTGTATTCAAAATGACTGAGTAGAGCAATGAATCTGCATCAAATTTTGTGTTAAACTTGAACATTCCTCCGTGGAAACTATTTGGTTGATTCAGAAGGCTGTGATTGGTAGCTTCCTCACGACAATGTACCCACTCATGTATCACATCTCATGCAGAGTTTTTTTTGGCTAAACATCAAGTCACTCAGGTGACTCAGCCCCCCTACAGCCCAGATTTGGCATCCTGTGACTTCTGGATTTTCCCCAAACTAAAATCATCTTTGAAAGGGAAGAGATTTCAGACTGTCAAGGAGATTCAGGAAAATATAACCAGGAAGCTAGTAGTGATTGGTAGGACTGTGTGTGGACCCAACATGCCTACTTTGAAGGGACTGAAGTGTCATTGTCCTGTGTAGAATGTTTCTTCTTTATCAATAAATGTCTGTATTTCCCTGGCTGGTGTGGCTCAGTGGACTGACCTCTGGCCTGTGAACCAAAGGGTCACCAGTTTGATTCCCAGTCAGGGTACATGCCTGGGTTGCAGGCCAGGTCCCCAGTAGGGGGCACACAACAAGCAACCACACACTGAAGTTTCTCTCCCTTCCTCTCTCCCTCCCCCTCTCTAAAGATAAATAAATAAATAAATAAATAAACAAAATCTTAAAAAATTAATGTCTCTATTTTTTATATAGGCTGGATACCTTCTGGACAGAACACAGGTGCTTCCCTGCCATGAAATATTCCATGTCTCCTAAATTTACATTTTCAAAAAAATTTCTAAAACACTTAAGTAAAGAAACATGTGTCAGAAAGGTTGACTTAAAAATAATAATTACTAACACTTGCAGGAAATACAGTAAGAAAATATTTTAGAGTAAAAGAAGAAAACCACTTCTAAACTTACCATTTTTACAAGATTATATTTCAGTCTTTGTCCATATTTATGAAAATTATACATGGATATTATGTGTTCAACTTTTTAATTTAACATTGTATCATGGGAATTTTCTCATGTTTTCTTTGCAAATTAATGTACATTTAATAGCTGTATAATATTTTCTCTGGTGATGATACGCTATAATTTACAAAAGCGTTCTCTTATTTGACATTTGATAATTAATATTTTTCTTTTTCAATAATAGATAGTGTTCCATGTGTGTTTCCCTTCCATTAACTAACTTAATTTAGGATAGCTCCATGAATGTGATTACTGGATCAATGGGTGTGGATAGATACATCACTATTGCTAATTTTTGTCATATTAGTTTCCAAAAGAGTTATACCAATTTTCCGGGCTTCTTGCATTATATAGTTATATGAAATATAATTACATAGAAAACCTCTTAAGTAGCTTAGTGGATTGAACATGGGCTGTGAACCAAAGAGTCGCTGGTTCAATTCCCAGTCAGGGCACATGCCTGGGCTGCAGGCCAGCTCCCCAGTGGGGGACATGTGAAAGGCAACCGCATATTGATGTTTCTCTTCCTCTCTTTCTCCTTCTCATCCCCTCTTTCTAAAAACTAAATAAATTTAAATATATATATATATATAAAAGAAAACCTCTTAAATGCAAGAACAGAGTCATGATATCAGGAAGCTCTGAAATAGGACTCCTTCCATAAACTGATGCATGACTTCCTTTCAGATTTTCAGTATGTGCTACAGGCAGCCTTGCACATAGGAGACATTCCATATATATTTATCGAATGGATGGATGATACATGGTAGATGGATGACATTTAACTGATTCTTTCTAATTAACACACAGAACACTAGTGGCTAAGTTTAGATGACATCCTGATTTATAACACAGAGCTCTTTTTCTTATCATAACTGCAGTGTTACTCTATTCACTAATGTTTGCTGCATATTTATTACGTGCAAAGCACAATTCTGGAAGCTGGGAGTACTATTATCAATAATATATAGTTTCACACATTATGGTCCTCACAGTTTGATCAAGAAACTCACAAACCTCTCTGGATCAAGTTTTCATTTACCAGATAAATGTACTGACCTCAGTAATACCTTCTGGATTCTATAATGTTCTGAAGCCCTAAGTTTCCCATTTCCAGATCCTATGACTCTAGAGTAAGCTTATTTTAAAGAACATTCTAAAGGAATGGTTGATTTAGGATAATAATAGGAAATTTTCTCTTTTTCCTCTTCCTCATTCATTCATTCATTCATTCTTTATCATTCACCGAGTGAATACTAAACACCAGCCATTATTAAGTGCTGGGGGAAAGAGGGAATAAGATAAGTCTTCTCTTAAAAAGTTTATGGTGCCAAACAGGAATGTTTTTTGAAGAGGCAGAGTTTTGCAACACAACAGTAATATATACTGTTTATGTGTGTGTGAATGTGACGTGTCTGCTCTACTCTTCCAGCCAGAACTTAAATTGAGTGGCCTCTACTTTAAAGTAGAGAAGGGAATCAGCTAATATCATTTCAAGCTTACCCTTTCAATGCTCCCAAAAGTTAATGGGAAATATCATTGCCTCCTGTTGGTTTATCGTGGGGAAACATACTTGTACCGTACTTGCCAACATCAAGACGAAAGAGGATGAACGCATGCGGACTCACCACTTCTCTTCTTCTACTTGCACTCCTACGGACTGGAACTTACTGGGTGCTTTGTTTTCCCCCGTTTTGTCAGGTTCCTCGGCATCATCCACCTGCGGGAACAATCAGGTACGTAGAGGTGCTCTATTTTAGTTATCTCACTTGAAAAACAAATATCACTTTTCATTAGAAACATCTGCACTAGAATGTTTTGTGATTTGTAACTGTTTTCTTTAATATTTTTGTATTTAATGAGAGCAATCACTACATTATTATATCATGCACTTTGACTCTGCTGATCTCCATAAAATGCAATTTTAGTCACTTAAAAAGTGCCTAATAAATGTCTATGATTCCTCCATAGATTTGTACATACTTACCTGTGAGCACATATTTAGATGAAAATATGTTTTTGGACATTTTAAATTTGCAGATAACAAAATAAAAAGAAAGAAGAAAATTAACTTATTGTAGTAAGAATTAATAATATTGGGAGGCTTAGGTATTTACCTCATTAAGATAAACTATAGAGTATCTTCATTTTTTTCCCCTTAAACTAGGGAATTGGCTAAATGTTATGCCATAGTTTCTAAATAGTTATATTGCAGCTCATATAGAAAACACATGTCTGTATGTAACCGGGAGCCTATGTGATAGATTAGGCCTAAGCCAAATTTGAAACAAATGCTATGACTATTCAGAGCAAAGAGGTTCACTTCTCTTTTTTCCAATGTATTTAATAAATCACTTTTGTTAACTATAAAAGCAATTCAATGTAAGTTATATAAAATTAAAATATAGGAATATATAACATAAAAAACTGAAGTCCCTCAAGAATTACTGTCAATCATTTGATGCATATTTGATCATCTTTTAATATATATTACATATAAAAATAAGTATTAATAAAAAATTTATACAGATGAGATTATACTATATATAGTTTTCTGCGATTTGCTTTATTCATCAACACTTCTGTCTTTTGGACATTTTACCATGTTAGTAAATATAGGTCTACCTTTATCTTTTTTTTTGGTTACATAAATATTTCTTTTAATGACCATATAAACAACATGGGCCTCAAGGTAATTCTCTCTTTGTTGCTATTACATATAGTACTACACTTAATATTTCATATATATCTTTGGAACGGTTGTGCAATTGTTGACTGGGGAAAATTCTTGGAAGCAGAAATGTTAAATGGAAGGTACTGAGCAGGTTCAGCTGTAAGTGATATTGCAAAATTGTTCTTGAAAGCATTTATCATCCACCCTGACTGGTGTGGCTCAGTGGAATGAGTGCCAGCCTGCGAACCAAAGGGTTGCCAGTTTGATTCCCAGTCAGGGCACATGCCTGGGTTGTGAGCCAGGTTCCTGGTTGGGGACGTGTGAGAGGCAACCAGTCGATGTATCTCTCACACATCGATGTTTCTCTCCCTCTGTTTCTCCCTCCCTTCCCATCTCTCTAAAAGCAAATAAATAAAACCCTTTAAAAAAAGCATTTATCATCCTGCCATAATCAGTGTGTGGGAGTCTCTATGTCCCTACACCAATAATAAATGTTGGCAAATTTTTAAATTTTCATTAATATCACAGGTCAAAAATATCTATTGTCCTCTTGTACTATCTGTAAATTTCTTTTTTAAAGATTTTAATTTATTTATTTTTAGAGAGAGAAGGGAGGGAGGGAGGGAGAGAGAGAGAGAGAAACATCAATGTGCGGTTGCTGGGGGACATGGCCTGCAACCTAGGCATGTGCCCTGACTGGGAATTGAACCTGCGATGCCTGGTTTGCAGCCCGCGCTCAATCCACTGAACTACACCCGCCAGGGCGTACTATCTGTAAATTTCTTATTCACAACCTTTGCTAATTTTTTGTTTTTATCTGTTGAGTTGTGTTTTATTTTATTTGTAGGAGCTCTTTTATATCTTATGACCTATAATAATACTTTTTCAGTTGTATACACAGTAAATATTTTCTCTCATTTATCTTTTGTCTTTTAAATTTTGTCCTTCATTGTAGAGAATCTTGAATCACTATGTAGTCAATCTAGCATTTATAGTTTAGAAAGGCTTCCTACCCTACGTTTATTTTTTTAAAGTCCTGTTGTATTTACTATTCTCCTATCATTTTGCATGTTTACTTTTTAAATCCACTATCCTAACATGCTTTTGTGTAAGCTATAAGGTGGAGCTCTAACAATCTGCCCTCCCACAAATACACGGATTGCCAATGGATCTGGCTCCTGCTGATTAACCGCTTTGATTTCAGATGCCAACTTTCTTGTGTTCTGTTTCCATCGATATAGGTCTGGTTTTGGTAATTTCATAATAAATCTTGATATTTTCTATGGCAATCTCATCCTGTAATTATTTTTTAAATGTAATTTAAGAAAACTCCCAAAATCTCTAGATTATTTTGAGTATTAAAATCTTCAAAATAAACTTGTTTTTAGATATTTGATGGGTATTATATATTTTTTATGAAGTTTAATCCTGTTCTTTTATAGTTTTTATTGTTATTGTAAATGGGCTTTTTTGCTCCATTTTGTTTATTAATAATATATTTAAAAGGTATTGATTTTTCTGTATTTATATTGTACTCTTTTACTCTATTGAATTCTAATAGTTTTTCAGGGGTTTCCATTAGCTTTCCTATGTGGTCATGTGTATTATCTACAAATAAAAGAAAATTTGCTCTTCCTTTGGAAAATGTTTTCTTAATACATATCTAGTTCTTAGAATGTGTCAAGCACTGTTTTAAGTATTTTGCTCATTTAATTTTTTAATAGTCTATGAGGCAATCATATAATTATCTCCATTTTATATGTAAGATTACAGAGGATGAGGAAACTGAAGTTCAGAGAGGTTGGATAACTTGCTGGAAGTAACACAGTAAATGGAGAAGCCAGAATTTCAACGCCAGTAATTTGGCTTCAGAATCTATGCTCTTAACCACTATATAAATCTACAAATTATTTTCCAATACAAGGAAATTTTTATGAATCCTAGATTGAACAGTTAATGAAGTTGACATAATGGGATATTCATACACTTTTCCCATTTATTACCTTACATTTTGAGATTTTTCCCTTTGTATTTTAAGGTAGATTTTTAAAATTGTGGTAACATATGTAAAGAAAAGTTTCCATTTTAACCATTTTTAAAACAGTTCCAGGGGCATTAAGTATATTCACATTGTTGTGCTGCCATTACCACTATCCTACTCATTGAGGCTCTGTACCTCCATCGGAAGCGGGTTTAGTAAGCTTAATTCTCAGAATAATCCTATGAGGGATAGAAGAGGAAACAGGCTCAAGAAGATGAAGTAATTTGCCTGGGATGACACAGAGGACTGACCTCAGCTCTTCCCCAGTCCTCCAGATCCTTTGGGTGGTGGGAGGGGAATTAGCTTCTAGGGAGCTGTGCACTGTGTGGGGCGGAGGCTGGCTTTGGGCCCATGCCTCCTGCTGTGTCATGTTGTCCCACGCACCAAGGCTACAGGTTCTTTTAGGACGCTTGACAATTTGTGTTGTGGTAACCTGCAGGTTATAAAAAGCATTTGACTCATCACTACTAGAGAAAGTTTAATTACCCTTTAAAAGTGGACTTTGCAGAACGGACTGTGAAAATATATCACTGTTGTGAAAATGTACTCCACACCTGGCTTTTAGATGTGCCCTAGTGTTGGTTCAGCGTGGATAGATTTATTGCACACTACATCAGGAAGTTACCATTCAAAGGGAGCCAGCAGAATAACATGGCCCAACAAAATGGGGGTGGGGGCGGGGAGAAGAATGACTCTCCCCCATTGAGAGAAGGAAATTTCTAGTAGGGTAAGACAAGCTTAATGGATGTGAAAACAAGGAATCAGTTGATCTTATATTTGAGGAGCAGAAAATAGCGAAGTGAATGAGAAGTCTGATGACTTTTATGAGACGTTTGATTAAATAGCCAGCAATTACATGGAAACTGCTGTGCATTCTTTTCTTTTGATGCTGTGCTGTGAGTTACTGCTTTCCACACCATCAGGCTCTTTGGTCTTGCTCTCCCTCCCACATCTATGAGGAATGACTCACATTTTTGTTCTCATCCGGCTACTCAAGGGTGTTGAAGGTACAGTAACACAACCCGATAACCCCGGTTATTCTTGGATGTCCACTCCTTTGTTGAGAATCAAAATATGCATTAGGAATTGAGGGCACTTTGTGTTTGACCATGCTCATGTTTGTCTAATTATCCTACACTCAGAGCCACACATTCAATTTAGGGAACAAAAACAACAGCTGCTAATAATATCTATAGACGAAATGCCTTCCTAAGTTTTTTCATTGTGTTTAACAATGTAGGGAGTCCAGAGACAATAATTTGAAAACCGGGTCCTAGACGTACCTATATTATCCAAAATGGCAAGACAGCAGATCTTCTGGGAAAATAAAAAGCCATGTTTCTTAGTTTGGGGTTTCTATTTCCAAGGACAGAAAGAGAGCCTGTTACCTGTATCCCAATAGACAGGCATCGATTTTTCTTAAAGTGATCCTTCTTCCTGTCCTCTGTAGTGATGGTGGCGATGGTGGTCGTGGTGGTGACAGTGGCAGGGTTGTTGCCCATGTGTTGACTTGCAGGGCCGTGGATCTGGGCGTTTGCAGCTTCGATGGCAGCTGTCAGAGCCTTCATACTGTCCAGGCTCTCCGTGGAGTTGCTCAGTCCAGACTGGCTGATAATGTCTCCTCGCTGGCCCTGGCCATCCATGTAGGCATCCTGGGCAGACTCTGTGCTACTCTGGGCTGTGATAGAAATGAAAGGTTTCGTGGTAGTTCTGGGTGGGACTGGAGGTGGTGTCTTCTTATATGTTGTAATGCAAGATGACACTGGAAGACAGTGAAAACAAAGACACTGTGATTTCTGCATGGGTTTTAATTTCTGATATTAAAACTGACATCCATTGGAAATCAGGGCACATGAAACACACTAGGACACTTAACGTGAGCACAAGTCCATTGACAAACTAAGTAAAATTCCTGCTTGGGCCCTCAGGGCCCTCTGTGAGGTGACACCTCCACAAAATCGAGGGGACAAAAGACTGGAAAACACCGATCTCTGAGATGGAAGTTTCTGAAATGGAAATTAATATGCATCAACATAAAATAGACATGATTAGCCATCTGTAGAAATCTTCCCAGGCAACAGTGCACCCTGAGGGATAATGTGTACACAGGGGTCAGGCCTTCTCCGGAAAACATCAAATAGAGGTAATATTAAACATAGTAACTCATTAAAGAGGATTCTGATGGTTGATGATAAACACTGGAAAAAGAAGAAGGAAAGCACAGAGGTTGTGAACATGTATAATCCTAGTAACAGTAGGAGGTGCCTGGGTGGGGTGGGGGTACACAGCATGTTAGCATAGCTTCCTGCTATTTGCTTTGTCAACATCCAGTTTTTCCTTTCCTTTCCTTTCCTTTCCTTTCCTTTCCTTTCCTTTCCTTTCCTTTCCTTTCCTTTCCTTTCCTTTCCTTTCCTT